>NDGM011225430.1:2354-16341 GCA_002564305.1 Octomys mimax
AAAAAAAAAAAAAAAAGTGATTACTTTGATGTATTAATGAAGAAATTAATTTTATGTGTTTGACCACATTTTTATTAGCATAAACTTGAGTAAAAAATAATACTGGTATTAGAGAATGTTTCATGATACTGTTTTTTTTTTTTTTTTTGGTGGAACTTGGGATTGAACTCAGGCCCTTATACTTGCAAGGCAAGCATTTATTCTACTGAGCTATCTCCCCAGGCCCTTTGTATTTTCTTTACATTCTTTTGGTTACTTTCTCTCTTTGCCGAGACAAAAATACCCAAGGCCCCAAATGAAGGAAGGATAGTGATATTTAGCTCAGTATTTGTGGAGGCTTCTGTCCAGAATCAGCTGGTTCCAAGGCAGAGTGGTGTGGTGAGGGGTAACAGTTCAAGACAGGGGAAGACAGCAAAAGCAGCAAGATGGGGTTGGGGGGCTCTTTTCCTCCCTCATATTGCATGGCGCCTGCCTGCCCACACCCACACCATTTCCCTGCCTTCTTCCAATAGCTGACAATGCTTGCAAGGTAGGACCTCAGCCCCCTGCTTAATCACTTAATTAAACTTTTAAATTTTTTGTATTATTTCTTATGCTGTTTTTTCTATTACCTTTTTGTGTTCTTTAAAAAAGAAAAAGAATAAATAAAATAATCTATTTTTTTAAAAGCCACATTGAACACCATCCAACAGTGGTAAGGGCAAGTCCTTTTCACTACAGGATGTAGAACTGCTGAGTTACTTAATGAAGCTTCTAGACTTCAAGTAAATACAATGTTTCAATCCCATTTCCTTCCAAATCTGTCCTGTTTGAAAATGATAAAATATGGGGCCAGGGAGATAGCTCAGTAGAAAAAACACTTGCCTGCCAAGCTCAAGGGCCTGAGTTCAACGACCAGTTCTGAAAATAAATAAATAAATAAATAATAAAAATAAAAAATAAAATATTCCATTTTGACTAGGTTTCCCATCCATTCTCTACCTGTGTGGTCATATGACTTAATTCTGGTGAAAGGAAAATGAGAGGAAAGCCTGCTTGCCACTTGGGGTTATGACTTCCAAAGAAAATATGACGTTTTCTTTCTGACTCCACCTTTAGCTGAGACGCTGGCCTATTGGTGAGTGCAGAAGCAGCCCCTCCTACTACTAAATGGAAAGCACATATTGAGAATGGCAAGACAAGGTGAATGACAGGCTGAAATGCTGAGGGCCATCGAGCCTCTTTTTCACCTGCAGACCTCCGAGCTGACTTCCAATTAACAGATAGACATCTCTCTTGTTTAAGCTTGAGCTTCTCTATGACCATGATTGGATTGAGTGGGGTTACAGAAGCAACAACAACAGGCATCATATAGGTTTGGTTATTAGGTGGCAGGGATTGAGAACAAGATGTTGGATTGAAACGGTATGGACAACAAGTTTCTCGCAGAAAAAAATGTCTAAAATTATTTTAGAAATGCTTTGCATGTAAATGCATTTGTCAAGCAAGTTTTCACTCATAATTTTTGTGGCCTACTGGCTTTTTTACAAAGAAGAAATTTCATTTTCTTTGTCTTTCAGGAACGTGTTGCTGGAGACATGAGCTCAAGTTAGAATTAGCCTCTTGAAAGGAAAGAGTGAGAGGAAAAACAGAGTATAATTCTGGCAACATAGGCTCGGCTTTCTGTTTCTTTGGCCTGTGATCTAAATTGATTGAGAGAGTCTTATAATTCAAGGTCTTTATAAATCAGTCCTGACAGAAAACAAAGGCTTCTGCGCCCAAACTGAGGCAGTGATAAAATGAGTCTCTCCTTGAAGAAGCAGTCTTTGCAGGAGATAAGGCCGGACAAATCATTAGAATGACCAGACAAAGGGAGCCAGCCTGGTGGAAAACATTAGATTAAGGATGTTGTCTTCCTACTAAAGCCAATTGGTTTATTTCTCCTTAAGGTAGTCACAATTAAATTGAGCCAAAAGGTGATTGACAGGGCACAGAATAAAGTAAGCAAAAGATCAGCTTTTTCACAATAAAGGCAACATATAAATATGGACTCTATTTACTTGTAGCCAGAACTGATGGAAGCAGAATGTAGGGGTATATTGTACTGTGATGCAAGAAATGAGAGCCCATGCTTTCAAAACTAGGTTATAGTTCACTGTTTAACTCGAACTGTGTCTTTCTAAACCTGAACCAACCACGAGAAAGCAAGCAGCCAAGATTTTGAAGTCCCCAGTGGCTAATGCTTGCCACTGCCTACTTCATATGTCTCCACTGAGATACGGACATGGAAGAACTTCCCCAAAAGTCCAAGCAGAACATTTGTAGGATAAAGAACCAAAGAAATAAGGCCTAGAGCGTGTATCACAGAGTGCCACATTGCTTAACATGAGAAGCTGCTCAGCTGTCATGACTATGACTTCTTCCTGTAAGCCATTTCTAGTCTTTCCAGAATTTAGGTTTTTAAATGTTTTTATCCTTTTCACACTACATATTAGGCTGGCAAGAGTAGGGCACTATCTTGAATTTGATTTCTAGGTTGAAATTCAAGAGAAGCTGCTTCCACTCTTGGTAGAAATGCATAGCATCAAAAGATGCCAGAGTTGGCACAGCATACAGACCTGCCTGGGCCTTTGGGCTTGCCTCTCTTGGAAAGTAGGGAAGTAGTAACGTATTTTAACTACAAATGAAAAGAAAAATGGGACCTAATTGAGTATCAATGCCAAAGTAGAATAGACTTCAATATTTGTTCTCTTTTCTCTTGTGGAGAAAACTACCGTGGGACTTTGGTTTGCAAACTTAATTTGTTAAAAAAAAATTTTGGAAAAGATGACTGCACAAGTCATGTTTGTCAGCCCATGCAGCGTTTGCAAATAAAAAGAAAACTTTGCCAAATGCTGTTTGTGAACAAAACTGCTTGCGAACAAAAGCTTTCTTGAACTGAGACACCACCGTACTTTCTACAGAATCCGTGCTTCCATTTGTAACACAGAGCTGATCCCACAGTTGGATTCACATCGAAGACTGCCTTTTGTAGCCTCCGTTGAAGCTAGGCAAGGTCATTATAGCTGCTCAGAAAGGATGTCCATAAGCATGACACACAGAATCTGTTGCTCCTTTGTCCTGCATTTGAGAAACATAAACACTCTCTGACCCCCTTTTTTCACTCCCCAATAATTGAAAAGGAGAAGACCATACCTTTCTCATTCCCAGCAACAAATTCCATGTTTTATTCCCAGCAATAAATTCCAAATAGCCTGGGTGATTGCCAAAGAGATGAGAAATAAGCTTTTATTTTATTTAAACTAGTTTGCACATATGGAAACTCTTTTATAACTTTTTTTTTTTTCTTGCTCCGAATGCCTTCAGAGCAGGTTTGGCTGGCTTGAGTTGTAGGGATTGAACCGTAGCAACCTGAGCCTGACTGCTTTGTGGAAGCAGCCACTTAAAGAGCTGAGCTAAGGGGCAGGCTTCCTCTTTTGTAACTTTTACGTTGCAGCTGCTATTACCCTAGCTAACATTGCCCATGGTGGCTGGTTCATTGTGTCAATTTGAGTAAGAAACTTAGCTAAAGCGGCCCAGCAATTCCATGCCATTGTGTGTGGAAGACCCACCAGGGGCGACTCGTCACCGGGATGACATAAACGGAGATGGAGGAGGGTGGATCTGCTTGTCTTTTCAGAGGTGCTCCATCTTCACCCTCATTCTGGACACTGCCTCCTGGCTTCCAGTGCAGACTTCAGCTTCCAAGTACACTCCTGAGCCTTCCTTCACAGACCCATTGGCTTCCTGATATGGACTCGCACAGGACACTGCCACGAGCTGCAGACCTCCAAATGAATACTTCGGCCTCCGTTGTGCAGACACCTTCTGCACTCTTCCACATTTGACTGAGGCCATTGTAAGCCAATCTTATAAGGTTTTATGCACTTGTGTATCTTGTGTTATATCTGTTTCTCTAATAAGCACCAGCAGAGTTCCTTTTTTGCATATAATGGGATATTAGCTAAGCACAGGACCACTTCTCTAAAGTCTATAGTCCAGCATCCTTTACATCCCGATAGGACTGCATGATTAAGTCTTTTTGGTGTGCTATGAGGAAAGTGATATGTACATCTTCAGGTACATCCCCTTGCACAGAAAAGGTATATCTTCCTCTTTCTTTTTCCTTTTTTTCCCCTACTAGATGTGAGAAAGGATGTGACAGACTCTCCTTTGCACAAAATAATATGCTATTGAAGAAGTCAGGACTCTAAGATGGAAAGAACCTAGGCCATGATTCCAGGCCTAGCTTTCCTAATTGGAATCTAACATAAGAGCAGTGGACTTTTAAATAATTACTATTTTATGTCTATTGTATCTTATGAATTTTTAGTGCATGTATATTGTATAGATAACAGAATTCATTTTTGCTGTGGGCTGCAATTTTTTAAAAGCACAGACTGTTCTATCAACAACATTTTAATCCGGTCTCCATTCCTAATTCCTAAGCGCTCTGTGCTGCAGGCTGTCCCAGTATCGACACAGTACCTTTTAAGATAATTATGCTGTCATCTTCTCCTAGCAATGACCACTAGAGCTAATTACTCCAAATTCATAGCACAATGAGCTTTGTGGCTTGCAGAGAAAGGTGTGGGTAAAGAGCAAAGTCTACTGCTTGCTCTGTGTAAAGTTTTGGGCAGATGCTGGGAAACCAGGGCGGGATCCTCATGAAGCCTCTGCTGTGTGCCACACATTAAGACAGGAAACTTTGTTCTTACCAGTTGGGGCTTCCCGGCAAAGGATGACTTAATTCTAGTTCATACCAATAAATCAATAGATCTTTGAGTAGAATTATATATATTATACATATAATTATATATCATATAAATGATATATTCATATATTATATAATAGTATAATATATAAATGTATAACATATATGATATATCTTATATGTCATATATTATATATGTTATATATTATAGTATATATTTTATGTATAATATATTAAGAAATATATTACTACCATTTGAGTATAACTAATACATTAAATATGCAGAAAATGCTAAAAATTCTTGTCAACATGATGCCACTTTTCATAGAAACAAAATTAATTTGTTTTCCACTGTTTTCAATGATAAATTATCTTACTAAGATCAAATTGAAGTGTTTTAAATTTTATTCATTAATATGGTAGCAACATTTAAACTGATTTTTTCTATCTTTTTTGAGTGTAGCAACAATGTTGAACTTTGTGCAAGATAAATAACAAAAGATGAAAAAAAGTAAAAGAAAAAAAAAGGTGAAGCATACTAGTCTTTAAAAAAAAAAGGGGAATTCACTCAGTCCCTCGTCCTCTTTCACTCTGTTGTATTGCTTGTTTGCCTTTTCTCAAAGCGTGCAGGGAGGAGACCCCGAAAGTCAGCGTTCTTCTTGACTCGCTCTCTTCCACGTGCTTGACTGTTGTGAGCAGCTGTTTACCAGGTCGGGAAGCGCCTGCGCCTGAGCATCAGCGGCCATGGGAAGAGGACACTGCGGAAAAGAGGACAGTCACCTGAAAGATAGGCCGCTTTCATCTCCTGGATGTACCAGAAAGAACGTATGCTACAGGGGCAGCTGTGGAAATATTTGCTCTCCATTTTGTAGTCTCTTCAATGAGGAACCCATACTAATTAATCTCTAAAAGAAATTCAGATTCTGATTGTGAGTTAAAGGAAATAAAATGCCAACAACAAATGAAAATGATGCGTCCTCTTGAAAGAACACTATTTTGGGGGATAAAAAGGGAGCAACAAGTTTAGCTGTATATATTTTGCTCTGGGAAAATAAGTTTCAGTGTGGAAGCAGACTTCATACTCTATCTTAGAAACATTCGCATTATTCCCACTTTCCTTAGGTTTTTCTGGAATCCCACTCTGAGTTTCAGCTCAAAAGGAAACAGACTGTTAACATTTTCACCTCCAGGTGGCAGTGCAGCATTCCAAGTTCAGGACAGCCTGGTGTGGTGCTCTTGAAAAAAGACAATAAAAGCTTTCTCCGGCATGTTAGTGTGCCATGCTTCTTGCTTTTGGAGGAAATATGTCACCAGGCTAATGCAACAAGAGCTGAGCAATCAGAGACAAAGAGTCCCTGCAGCTGCACTTCTGTTGGTGTGTGCAGCACATGTTCAATAAACAGGAAATAAAGCCATCACACAACATGATCCGAGGAAGAGTGTGAAGTTTCTAAAAGATTAGACTTAAGGAATAATCTCTAGTTTTGATTTTTACTTTGCATGTTATTTTATCAGTATGAAGACGGTTACCGTGTACAGTAAGGTTAAGCTGTTCTGAAATTATTAGTATTAGTATGCAGTGGTACTGAGGATTATACTCAAGGGTTACTAAGCTATATCTTTGCTTCCTTCTTGGAGGGAGACAGGGTTGGCCTAACTTGCCAAGGTCGGCCTTAAAATTTTGATCCCCCTGCCTCACCTTCCCAAGCAGGTGGGATGATCAGTGAGTGCCTATTTTGCTCTACAAATTTATTTTTCAAAGATGCAAAAAAGAAAGAAAGAAAGAAAGAAAGAAAGAAAGAAAGAAAGAAAGAAAGAAAGAAGGCATCACCATAATCTTCATTTAAGGTATTCCAAGATGCTGCTGTGAAAGTAAGAAACATAAAGGTGCAACACATAAAAGTTTAAAAAAAAACAGCATCATACTGTGAGCATGAAAAGAGGGCTGGAAAGTAAACAACTGAAGGAAGCCCAGGAAGGGTTGTGTTTCTGTATTATGATAAAAATCTATTAGAACGATTTGGAGCCAAACAGTATCTGCTTGTCTGAATGATAGGCAAATAAATGAAAATGAATCCTTTAGTTTTCTGGCATATATTAAATAAATTATACTAAAATAATATTCACTGGTAATGATATGACAACAGTAGAAGTCAAGGTACGAAAACAGTTGTGAAAGGTTATAAAGAGCCATCTTGAAAACACCAAAAAAATTATTTGAAAGGTTTTAGAGTTTGAGGACAATTCCATATTCTGAAGATTCTTTTATATCAGATCTAATGAACTCTTCTTTCCAGTTTCACATAACCTAGTAAGGAAAGGATTAGTATTATAGGGATAGTGGGTAATAAAAATTAATGTCTTTTCTTAAATGACAGAATTTGATCTACTGCTTAAAATTGATTATGTGTCTGTGCCAGAAGTACCCCAGATAGAAACTAATTTGCAATATTAAATCTTGTATCCTATATATAGCTATGCAGACATAGAACCGGCTACTTCTGTCTAATTCAATTAAGGAAAATGTATGTATGTGCATAAACAGTTACCATAACCAACTGTTTGGGAAACAAAAATAAGGTACATCTGCCTTCAAAGAATGTCAATTCTAGTGGACTAAGTAAACAAGTTGCAAATAACCATGACAGAATAGGAGTTGCAAAGGCTGGCATGGTAGAGTAGTGGCTTCTGATGCCAGCACTTAAGGGTGAATGTCTTGACTCTGTTGCCTGATGTTTCTGTAGCTTTGGAAAGGGTATTTTTTTCAGTTTGCTTGTAAAGATAAAAAGCAGTACTTACCTCACAGGGCTGTTTTGAAGAGAATGAATTAGTAAATAAGGAGTTTGGTATATAGAAAATTCATTGACACATAGCAAGGAAAAAATAAAGTCCTGTGGTTAAGAGATAGCCAATATGGGAACTAACACTTGAAATTAGCCTTTAAAATAGACTTTACAGATTGCCAATGAATCATTAAGGGAAAAGGTTGTGAAAGGCACTTCAGACAAGCACAACATATGCAATGTCAAGAAGAGGTAGTAGCTCACTGTTTGCAAATAGAACAAGGAAGAAGGAAAACATAGGTCCAATCATACATGTTAAAGATGGTTTGCAGTGAGTTAATAAAAAGATTTTGATAAACCAAAAAAAAAATGTGAGAAGTCACTGAATGTTTTTTACACAAGGAATGGCAGCTGTATTTACACTGTAAACATGTTATTCTGGTAGCTTTATGAAAGAGAAATTGCATGTAGAAGGGACTAAATCCAAAGAGATTAAAAATGAGTAAGATAACAACAAGCCAGAACAGGGTGACTGATCATTGCTTCAGAATGGCTGGGTGACTTGACAGTTGTTAGGGTTGTGATCTAAAAGGTCTATCAGAAGAGCATCACTGCACGGAACACTTAAGTATCAGCTGATGGCTCTGAAGCGATGGCACACAAAGGGTCTAACCATAACAGGACTCCATGAATGAGGCTGTAATTTGATGGCAGTATTGGAAGAAGATGAAGAGAGGGGACAGGACCTAGTTCAAGATCATGGATGCCTGATCTTGGGGACTAAGGTTTTTCCCTGTCCCCTTCTTCTTCATGACTTTTTATTTATTTATCCCTTTCCCTGGTGTTTCTTGTTTTTCTCAGACACCAAATGGTTTCTGCAACCAAAACTAACATCTGAATTTAGTCATTGTATTATCTATCCAAAATCCACTGAATAGCTTAAATATTTTTACTTCTCACTCATATCTGGATTCAAATTGCCCCTGTATCTCCTTACCAGAATTCTGGATAAGCCGGGCTGGATGTCAGTCTATACTGTGTGATGGTCTTGGTTCTAGAAGCCTTCTGAGAAGGAAGTCCATAGGAGGAGCTCAAAGTCAGAAAGTGACATTTTTTACAAGCTTTGTCCTGAATATTAAGCAAAGTAGCTTTATTGGAGAAGATAATGCACTTGAGAATGATCCAAGCAGTCAGCTCCCCAAGGCCTAATTAGGTTTCTCTTTAATGATTCTAGGATTTGAGGGCTAGCTGGGGCTTGGGGTCTGGAACAGATAAGACTTCTTGCAACCATCTGTGATTCTCAAGTGGAAGGTGCATTTATGTGGTCCTACTCAGAACAAACATTGGGGCCAAAGGGCATTGGGGTGGGGGTCAAAAATAGATATCCTAATAAATTTAAAAAATAAATAGACTGAAATAAAATTTAAAAACTCACAAATTGGGGTGTAATCGGCTTAGCTAGCACCACAGCAGAGGAAAGTTTTCTTCCTATCCAGGTGAGATGGGACAGGCCCCAAAGGTGTAAAACAGTGTAGATGGGGAAATTGAAAGAGGAGTCATGTGTTCTTCTCAGGAGCCCTGGGGTGTTCAGTACACAGACCACAGTCTACTTGCCTCCTCTCTGGGCTCAGCTGTCAGCCTCGGACTTCCACCTCAGCCTCAGCTCAATACCTCGTCTGTCCATCTCTCACACGTGCAGCCCTTCAGACAGAGAGTTTACAAATTCTACATGGAAGCACCATTTATCCGAAGACCTTCTCACTTATTTCCTCGATGTTTTATCCCCAAGCACCAACGAAGCCTCCTCTTTTACTATCAGTCCACTTTGACTGTATATAGTGCTCCTTAAATTCCTTGTGGGGAGTTGGCACACGTACCCAACACATCTTAATTCCTGTTTTCCTCCCTTTTTCCTCTCCTGTCCACCCATCTCTTGATCCCTTTCTCTTTGTGGAAAATCTATCTCCCTACTTCCCATTATCTATCTTCTACTGTGTTCTTTATTTATATGTTAGCATTCTCCTATAAGAGAAACAATGAGATATTTAAGGCTTGTTTGTCTGATTCATTTCACTTAACTCTGTGGTCTCAAGTTGCATTCCTTTTTCCTACAGATGACTCAGTTTGTCTTTCTTTATGGCAGAGTAGTGCTCCATTGTATGTAAGTACCATCGTTTCTTTATCCCTCTGTCAGTTGATTGACAGGTAACCTGCTTCCATGATCGTGCTATTTATGCATTATGCTGCTATGAACATGAGCATGTGCATATCACTGTGATGCAAGGTCTTTTAGGAAGGTACTTAGAAGGGGAATAGTTGGGTCAGATGGAATTTTTACCTTTAGTTTTTTGAGGAAATTATGAACTGATTTCCAAGGTGGTTGTACCAGTTTATATTCTCACTAACAATTTAGAAAAGTTTTGTTTTTCTTTATAGTCTCAACAGAATTTGTTATCACTTGATTTCTCGATGATAGCCAGAATATATAATTTGATTTCTTGATGATAGCCATTTTTTTCTTGGGTATGTTGGAATCTCATTGTCATCTTAACTTTCATTTCTGTGAAGGCCAGTAACGCTGCGCATTGCCTGATGCATTTTTGATCACTTGTACTTTTTCTGTGAAGTGTCTATTCACTTCACTTGTCTGTTTTTTAGTTAGTCTTTTATTTTGTGATCCTACCTTTTTGAGTTCTTTATATGGAGTCTTGAAGTTAGTCCTCTCTCTGAGATAGAGTTTAAAAAGATAAAAATAATTTTACCATTCTATATGTTCCCTTTTCACTCTGTTGGTTGTTTCTTTTGCCATGTTTTTAAATTTGATGTTCCATTTGTTGATTCTCAGCGCTATTTCCTATGCAACCAAGGTTCTGAGCAAGGGAAATGCCTCTAAGCCTCCTGAAAAACAAAATGGAAGAGAAACTTCACAAAATACAAACAAACAAACTGTTCTTCCTGGTTAGGCAGCACTAATAAAGTCAAAATGGCCATATTCCCATAGTTGATACACAAGTTTAACACCATCCCAGTCAAATTCCAAAAGCATTTTTCCACAGAA
This sequence comes from Octomys mimax, assembly GCA_002564305.1. Classification (NCBI taxonomy): domain Eukaryota; kingdom Metazoa; phylum Chordata; class Mammalia; order Rodentia; family Octodontidae; genus Octomys; species Octomys mimax. The sequence goes on from NDGM011225430.1 coordinate 12,928, forward strand.
GTGAAGAACACAGTCTTCAAATTCATATGGAAGCAGAGCGGGCCCAGAATAGCAAAATAAATCTAGAGTAAAAACAGCAAAGCATGAGGCATCACAAGCCCAGACTTGAAGTTATAATTACGAATCTGCTATGATCAAAACGATATGATACTGGCACAAAGACAGACACAAAGATCAATGAACAGAACAGGAGATGCAGAAACAACTCCAAGTGCATTTGACTCTTTGACCCTTGTTAGCAAGGCATACTCTGGAGGAAAGATACCTCATTTAATAAATGGTGTGGAGAGAAATGACTGTTCACATGAGAATACTGAGCCTAGACATACTTTCACCATGTACTAGACTAAAACCAGAATGGACCGAAAAACTAAATGTTAAAACAGAAACATGTTCTAGAAGATAAAATCCAGAAATGTTTTTTTCTTGCAACTACATTTCACTTTGAGAAAGATTAAACTCATTGAGGCTGCAAAAGCATAATTCTTATCCCATTTAACATTTTTTCCTTACCCAGCAGAAGAAATATTGTTGACCTGCCTGCCATTTCCTTTTCCTTTTGCTTCTTTGTCTTATTTGCTCTTTCTACCTACCTCTAATATTGGTTCATTATCACCCACCACCTATATTTGTTCTCCTTCCTCCCTCGCTTCTCTCCTACACTGAATGGCAATGCTTGAATGCTTTGCTTCTTGCTGATAAAGCCCTCAAGATCTCCACTGAGCTGATGGGCCTAGCTGTTCTGGACAGTTGATGCAATCTGACATTAAGCAACAGTCTGTGCAGATGGGCTTGTAATTCTTTCTACTATGGAGATTGTGAAGAATGGTCTGAGTTACTGAATAGAATCAGTGTGATTTGTGCTCTTGAATCTTCATTCAAGTAAGTCCACTTATAAGTCTCTGAAAACAATGGCAATAAATGGCTTTAATTTGAAGCCTGTTGCAGAACTTTCCCAAATTCCAGTAGCTTTGGACAACTGATAACTTAGTAAATTATTACCCATTGACTGGCTTATAAAAGCTAAAGGAGCTTGCTTTATTAAAGATTAAAAATAAAACTAGTAATTAAAACTTAGAATATTGTAAATGAGAAAGGCATCAAGAAATTAGAAAACTCTTAGGAAAGCACAGTATGATAAGGCCTTACCAACCTACTTTGTAGTCTTCTGCTTACCTTCTTGGGCACACTGGCTATTTACTCCAATTGGTTTTATCTACTTCTCTCACAGTGTGACCAAACATGACTGCTTTCAGCTTCTCCTTTGATATTTACTCAGTTCCAAGGGTCAGTATCAGAGAGTGTTTGTTTTTCTTTTCCAGAACATAAGAACCATGGCCCAAGGCCAAATAGCTCAGCAGATTAAAGCACCTGCTTAGGCAGATACAGGGGCCAGGGGTTCAATCCCCAGGTCTGTTGTGCTGGACCTGACCCCAGAGTGTGCTGAGAGGGCAATGGAGACTGGGCATTGTGGCACAAACCTGTAATTCCAGCTCTTGGGAAGCTGTAAACAGCAAGATCACGATGAGTACAATCTAGTAGTGAGACCTTGTAGACCATATACCAAATGCAAAAAGAAGAAGAAGAAGAAGGAGGAGGCGGAGGCAGAGGCGGAGGAGGCGGAGGAGGAGGAGGAGGAGGAGGAGGAGGAGAAGGCTCAATAACAGAGAGCTGCTTATGTTTAGTAGTTACTAAACTTGGCCCTAGAATCACACAGCATTGATATGGCTCTGGACTCCAGAAGCAAATATCTACCTAGATGCAGTTATTAAAAACAAACAAACATTAACCCTCCACCAATGGCTTTTTTTTTCAGTACTGGGGATTGAACTCAGAACCCTGCACTTGTCAGGCAAGCGCTTATTCTACTGAGCTATCTCCCTGGCCCCAACCAATGGCTTTTGAGGCCATGGCTGCTTCCATGCTGTGAGAGATGGGGATCTTCACTGCATTTTCCTCAACAGTCAGCATGGAGTGAAGAGGGAGAACAGGTGAGGAAGCTCTTGGAAGAATTTCGAGGGGGACCTGGAAGTGACATTCATCATTCCTGCAAAATTATATTGCTGGGATCTCAGGGCCCATCCAAGTGAGAGGGATGCTTGGAAATTTGATCTAAACATGATGTTGAGAGGAAAAACAATGATCACCTGTGCCATGGTGATCCATTCTGGTTGGTCAGTGGGGTAATATCAGAAAAGCAGTATGGGAAGCTGGTCAGATCACATAACAAGGTCTTCTATTGCAAAGCAATTACTCACCATTTCCTGGAATTGCAAAAGTGCTGCCTTATGTGGCTTGCTCCATTCCTGAAGCCTTGTTTCAACTACATGATGTTATTTTCTGATGGCATTCAAGAGAATTGAAGAAACTACTTTACTTTCTTTCACTGTTACTCATCTGGGTTCTCAGATTGTTTATTGGTAATCTCTACTTCTTTTTAATGTCATCTCTCGGGGAGAAAATCCTATTTCAGTCAAGATATTTCATTCTGTAATTACATCACAAAGGATCACTTTATAAAGAAAGCATTAACTTTGAATTTCTGTCAGCTTCAATTTAAGTAGATGGAACACTATAGAATGTTTACCATAAACAGCCATCTTTTTAAAGCTTAGCAACCAGAAATATTTGAGCTCTCCAAGTTAGCTAACAAGCCTGGGAACTGTTCATCATTTCTATGCCTGAATAGTTCAACAAATAAACATTTTGTTCATAAAAGATGAAATGGGTAATGATATTTCAGACAGGAGCAAATGGAAATATCTCTTAAAATGAGGTCTCATTGTTGCAATACATAAGAACCCCTTGCCCCCTACCTCTGCCCCACCTCAATTATTCTAGCAAGGCTGGCTGCAATTGCCATATGCGATAAACTTTTAGAAATCTATAATAATCAAACCTTTAAATTACCTCTTCAGTTTAATAGAAATCTTCCAGGGAATTGCTGTGGGAGTGAAGAAACAATCCTGTTAAATATCATGTCAGCTCATCACCAAAATGTGATTTCTACTATTACTACCACAGCAATAGCAAAAACTTTGGAAATGAGCCTTTTCATCTCTAGTTACTCATTTCTGTCACTAACGCCAAATAAAGCCCCATTGACATGCAAGCCACTGAAGTCACTAGTGCACTGTACAAGTAGAGATCTGTATTCCCACAAGAACACAGATACTGCACGGACACACTGCTTAGCATAAGAAGCCAATTTCTAAGACATTTGTCATCAAAGACCCCTAATAGCCTACCTAGCAATATGATTAAGTTTATCTATTTTGTAAGTTACTTAATATATCAGCAAATAAATACATAGAATTTCTTAGATCTAAAATAAATGGCTAGAAAATGCAATTATATTTATGAGAGTATAAAAATAACTGAGAGGGGCCGGGGAGATGGCTCAGTAGGATAAGC
>NDGM011225437.1:4799-23624 GCA_002564305.1 Octomys mimax
CCCTAAAAAAAAAAAAAAAAAAAAAAAAAAATTCCTATAGAAAATAGTTCTCCAAAGCACCAGAATTATCAGGAAGTATAAAACATCATCTTGGTTTAAATAAAGCAGAACTTAATAGCATAATCATAAAATCCAGTTTCATATTTATAGCTTGACAATCTGACAATTTATGAAGCAAATTTCAAAATAATCACACCAACTAATTTGTTAAATTTCATAATTGTTTACTATGTTTTAACTTTGTCATGTGTTTATTATTCTCATAAATCTGATAGTGTATAAATGGCAAGTATACTTTCAGATAAAATGAAATCCTTCTAATTAGAAGAGAAACAATAAATCTATTTTAGGTATTTCATTGTATAAGGAGGAAAGTAGATAACACTTTAAGGAAACTGTGATTTTAGGACAGGTTTTCTTAAACAAATACAATTAATATTAGAGCTCTAGGATTTCAAATGTTTCTGGTAATGCTTGTGTTAGAGGAGTGTATCCGAACAAAATCTGTGCCTTCTGATTATGCAATAAAGGGCTTATAGATGGTTTGTTACCTTACATGAAATTTTATCAATACTCAATGAGAGTAGAATGAATTTCCAAAGCTCATTCGTAGTCTGTAAGATATTTTTTGAATCTCTACTGGATCAGGGCCTTTTGAGTCTACCGCAATTAGCTTATGCTTTGTGGGACTTTGTCATTTTCAAGCCTTTTTTAAGAAAAAGGAAATCCAAATACTAGGCTTTTGGATGGATGTAGGGTTCTCTCAGGGCCACAGTTTACTAGTGTCTGCGTATCTTTGCGACTCTAGATTTTCTGACTTGTGATAGCTATATATAATTATGCTTTTCCAGAATGATTACTGTTTTCAGAATCTAGATATTTTATACTTTAAAATTATTGCCTAGCTCATTCTAAACATGCTATCCCTATATTTCATAATGAGGCTGAACTATCTAATAATAGACAATGTTAAAATAGTCACTAAGAATTAAAAGAACAAATATGTTCTTCTTCTAAAAAGTTATAACAAAATCAACTCTAACTCCTTCTTGACCTTATTTATATTCTGGCCTTTGAGAGAGTGGGGGCTGTTTGGAATTCTTCAGCTGCAAATCCCAGATCAATAATCTGATGCCTAATTAGAATTCAGACTATTCAGAAAGTTCCCATGAGGTGTACGTATACACTTCCTATATCCCCTTCCAAATAACATTTTTCAGAGTTGCTTGTTGCTCAATATGTTTACTTAAATATGAATTCATATTCATATTTACAAAGTTGGATGATCAAATCTTAAAATAATTAAAGCTGGAAAATGCCTTTTGGGAGGTGATAAATGGTTTCTAAATTTCAGAGCTGAAGAGGGAGTTTGATGTGGGAATTAAAACTCTTCTGTTATGGGAGAGGGTCAGTTTTAATCAACCAGATATAAAGCAAGTTTTCATTCACCATACTTGGGAAACCCAGGCCATAGAGTGAATTTGAATATGGATACTTCAGACTTAAATGCTAGTGTCACTGTGTACTTATTGAAGTTATGCCCTAGAACCATGATGGTGAAACTTCTAGACATGAGTGCCAATACTGCAAGCCCAAACCCCCTTATTTACTGCAAAAAGTCAAGATTGTGATTAAACCTGAATACTGAGGCTTTAGTTTAGGGTAAAAAGCAGCTCAAGAAGACAAATAATATGAGGGTCATAAATTTGCCTTCGCTTCCCTAGAAGAACCCAATATATTGTCCCCAAAATACGGCTTTGGCTAGACCCTCTCTAGAAATTAATTTTTACATTAACAGATAAATTGATCCTTCCACCTCCTTTCCTTCACTTTGTTCATTGATCAGAAAAGTGAAATGATATGTAAACATGACACCCTCTTCGAACTGTGGAAAGGAATGTGGAGAAAGTGATCACAACTTTCACATGATACTTTCAAATTTTAGAACTATGCTATTGACAACTATAATACATTTTTCTGTGTACTCTAAGTCTTAACTTTCACTTTGGCAAGCAGGAGGGGCACCTATTATGGGCTGGTATGCTAGACTGAGGGGGCAACAAAGATATGGCTTAGAAGACCTTCTGCTTGGAGAACACAGGCCAACGTCTCTAATAGGTTTGCAGGGAAAACAAAGGAGAGCTAGTTGAGAGGCTAAGGGAAGGAACCTTTGGGAAGGAACTCATGGAGACACATTTCCTTGACTTGTTTTATGGTGATGTTCCACCTTGCTATAGCTTCATTTTGGTTGTGAATGTACTTGGGTGTCAAAGGGTAGGCTCTGTACATAGTGGAGAAGAAACAGTTGAGAAAGTTACGTTGTGGGTCCACAGTGGCTGTGAAACTAAGTATAAGGATTTAAAATACTACTAACTTAAGAAACTGTGGACTATCCAACTAAAAATTAGGATTTTAAGACTGTACAACCATCATCATTATTGCTATCAACATCAATAATAGCAATATTTGAAATTTGTAGAATGCAGTCTGTTTTTAAAATACTTTGCTCCACAATCTTCTTGTGTTTTGGATTTTAAGAGAGTGTGTTGAGAGTTTAATATCTGGAAATCCCATAGCTACAAATCGCAGATAACAATCAACAAAAACGAAACAAAATACCAAAACTGAATACCTCAGTTTAATCACTTTGGAACTTTTCAGTGGCTAAGCACAATGTAATGAAATTAATAATAACAATATAGGTAACTTACATTTTGTTTTACATAGTTTTTTTTTTTTTGAGGTAAGGATTTTGCTGTATTGTTTCACCTGGCCTTGAACTCTTGGGCTCAAATTATCCTCTGGCTTCAGGAGCTTCCAAGTAGCTGGGACTATAGGTGTGCAGTTCCCAATTTGACACATTGTTCTTTCCACTTCTTTTCTCATATGTAAATACAAAAATGCATGTATACAAAACATATCACATTTTTTTTTCATCAAGTCCTCCAAATAAGTCTATGAGACAGAAGCCTTAGTAACTTTCATTGTGGGGATATCAGTGTGGGGAGCAGCTGAGCCGTGGCTGAGCCGCAAGTCTGTGGACTCCCTGGGACTAGAGCCAGGCCCGTCCAGCAGGTGTCCAGTCTTGTTGTTCCACCCTGTTAAGTGCAGCACAGAGAGCTCTGAGAATGTTTCTCTTTCAGTATTCTCAATCAAACACTGAGACCCTGCACCTTCAGCCCCATCACATGTTCCTCCCATTTTTACTGTGTATAAATAAAGATGTAGAACACACAGGGTTGATGCTGCCCCTCCATCTGAGCAGGCAGGTCCCACCCAGCCCCAGCTTACCTTTCATGTGTCTTGCTTCTGCTTAATCTCTGATATCACCCTCTCAGGACCCAGGTCCCCACACAGGTTGCAGCATCATTAAGTTCAGTAATTTACTCAGGATTTGAATCACCACTATTAAACTGCAGGGACATCTTTTGAGGTTCTTCCCCACAGGAGGATCACAGCTCACCTGTGCAGTTCACAGCTATGTTCCCATGAATTAAAAATATTGAGATAATCTCTCATTTAACTTGCATTGCAAGGGAACATGCTTCCCACTTTGTTTTATATTCATCTTGTTTGTAGTCCCTAAGCATTTACAATGTTTATAAGTGGAGATACATTTAATGCAATGTTATATAGTTTGAAAGTATAATGTATATTTGTTATTGGGCTTAAAATTCATGTTAGAAGTCATTTTTCTCTCAAAAAAGCATCTGAGTGCATTAGCTTAGAAGATATTGGTGCACTGATCATATGTATATTTTAAACAGAATGTTCAACTGTACTTAATGTGCACTTGTGAGAAATAGATACATATTTGTGGTGCCTCTGAGGAGCTAAGCTTCCTCATCTTTTTTTCCTAACTAGTATAATATTTCTGCCTTAGGTACTGTCAGTCATTGGGTCTGGGAAGGAAATAGAGACTTCCAGATGTGAGTTTAAATATGTAAATACTGTCTCTAGCTGAGCTTAGAGTTTACTTGCGTTGGATACAGACCTTTGTTGCAAATGATGTATTTTATTGAAAAGGGAAAAGTTACAATTTTCTGTACTACTTTGCCTTAATTACATGGTAGCATCATTAGCTATGATTGAAAAGGTCATAAGCACTAAAGGACATTATCTTATTCTTTAGGTGTTAGCAGTAAACATCAGGTTTGTATAGCTCTCGGGTGACTTGGGAAGGGTCTATAGTACGGCAAAAGTTAATGAAGCTTTCACATTGAGGGAAAAAGTGGGATAATAAAGACAGAAAGGCAAAAAAGGGAAAGTTGAGTGTCTTAGTTACTTTTCTCTTGTTGCTAAGACAAAATACCTGACACATAAAGTTAAAAGAGCAGTGGTTTATTTAGCCCACAGTTTGTAGAGATTTCAGTGCATAATCAGCTGAGACTAAGGCACTGAGTTTTGACAGAGGGGAATTCCAAAGTAGACACCACAGTTCATGGTTATAGAAGACAGCAAAAACAAGCAAGCAACAAAGGAGAGGTGAAGCAAGCCATTTTCTGTCCCTTATATCACATGCAGACTACCAACCCCAGAGCAGGTCTAACACTCACACCCTTAACCTCACTATTGTACCATTCATCAATCACAAACTCTAGATTCAGTCACCTCTGAAAAGCTCTCTCTCTCTCCATGACTGCATGAGGCCTTGGGGAGGGAGACAGCCAGAAACAAACCATAACACTGAGTATAATGCAGCAAAGGAGAGGGCATCAAAATTAAACCGGAGGGCCCTCATTGAGATTGATGTGGAAAATCAGAAATGACTGCTGGTGGTATGGCACCACTGACCATAATAGCGTGGATATTGAAAGCTTCTTCTTATTAAGAATGCAATAAGTGATGTTTGCAGCCTGGTGCTCACGTGCACGAGCCCAGAAACACATGCAAGAAGGTGAGCTGATGCCAAGTATGGCGCCTCCTGTTAATATACAGGAGAAGAACCCACAGGACCTGTTCTACTAAGTAGAAAGTGTACCTTGTCTACAGGAGTACTTGAGTCTTCTTTTTGTTAATAATTAGCAGCTATTAATTGGAAAGACAGATCTAGAAACTAAATTGATTGAACAGAGCAGTCATCAGACATCTTAGGGAGCAGGCTGGGAAGTGAACTGTCCCTAGCTGTAGAGCCTGTTACAGGAAGAGGTGAAGAGTTAGAGGCATATTCTAAATCACAGTGTCTTAGAAAGCTAACATAGGCTTTGTCAATGTGCTGGACACAGTTGCTAAACCAGCCTCTTTGAGACATAGCTGCTAGAAAACAAGCCCAGAGATCTGCATTCAGTTTTGAAAAAAATCCTTTCCAAGTGATTAGTATACTCATTAAATAAATGCCACCTTATTAAAGAATTTTTAGATGGAAATAATCCTTACAGAATAGAATTCTGAGTGTAGTTAGTAGTATAACCTATTTCCCTTGTAGCTAAAGAGTGTATTTGTTGTTGTTTAATTAATGGTAATTTGGGATATCTTGAAGATGGTGCATCACTACCAAATCAGGCAACTGCAGATGGGATAGATCCCTCGCATGGCGGAAAGTTGTGAGTGCTGGGGACAACTCCACAGCAAAAGATAACAAGCAAAAGAGATGGCAGCTCCAGTCTGTGGCAACTTCTTCTTTGGCTTATATTTCCACAACTGTGGAATAGGTTTGGGACAACTCTTTCACTAGCAAAGGATTACACATTTTTCCTGATGCAGTCTTGGATGCATTAAATATCCAACTCTAGATGTTGTCTGAAAGAAAACTCAAGCATCATTTAAGGATGGTACAGAAAAAAAGGTAGCAGTGACAATTTCATTTCTTCTGATTAGTGACTATGGTACTTGAAGAGACTATAACTGTCAGTAAACAGGAAAGCATGTGGATGGTATGGAATGAAATAGCATGCACTCTTGGTAAGGGCTCAGAGTGTCACTGAAACACCATAAGTATGTTTGGAATAATTACAAGGCAGTATCTCTTGCTTTTCATTTAAACTTGGTGGATGAGAAGAAAAACTAATAAAATTGCCATATAAAATTCTAAATAAAAGACTGAAAAAGAGCCAAATAAAGTACAACAACAAAAAGAAAGAACATAGCAGGAAAAAAAATTCCATAATTTTTGGATGGGTATATTATAGGACATGGTACTTCTAGTTTCAGGTATTTGTGCATTTAAAACACCCAGTTTAAGCAATTATAAAAGTAAATGGAAATGTTTTATCCACAAATGCAAAATACTGCAGCAGGCATAACCAAGACTTCAGTTCAGATTCAGCTAATATAATATGGCACTGGAAGGGGATCATTTGATCAAAGATCTTCAGTTTAATCAAATCAGAGAGAATGTAGTTGTGTAGGACATGGTTAAGTGACTCTTGATGTGGATTACAGAATTGGCATGGAGACAGGCTACACATAAGAATTGAGCTCATTTAACAAGTCCTGTCATGATTATTTTCTCAAACAGAGTCTTTAGAACAAAATTTTTATTTTTCTCTAGTGTAGTTATCATTAATATTTTATAGCAGTTTATTCCAGCATCATATTTTTTATATTGTGATTTAATGGTACTGTGAGTTTTATGTTGCATGTTTCATTAATAGTATACAACAAGCATCTTGGAATATCATTAGGATTTCTAACAAATTATATTTTAATGATTACGCAGTATTAAGGATGAACCAATAATGCAATTAATCATTTGTTGTTGCACATTTACATTCTTTTGATTTTTTTTCTATCATAAGGCTATAATAAAGAGGTTTTACTAAAACAAAATTCTGAAAAAGTAATTATGGGATCAAAACACCTAAATACATTTCAGTTTCTGGAAACAATTTGTACAATTGTTTTCCAGAAATACTGTTCCTTTGACAGTCACACCAAAGGTCTGTAAATGTGTTCACCTCAAAGTGTCTTCCTGTGCATCATATCTAATTAATAATAATAATAATAATAATAATAATTTTCACTAAATAAAAAAGGCAAAATAATATGTGATTATAATGTTAGTAAATATCCTTTGATTTGCTTTGAGGTTGAAAATCTATATTTATTTTATTTCCTTGTTCATATATAGTATGCTGGTGTGCATGAAAAATAATTCTTCTGCCTCAACTACTTATTCCCATAATTATTGATTTATAATGAAAATGTGATTGCTATTCTTTAAACATCCAAAGTTTTCTTTTGGATAAATACATATGGACTTTCATAAATGTTCTACATATATAAAATATTTTATTATTAATTTTAGAGGTGTATGTCTATCACACTTTTTCTTGATCCTACTTTTTGCATTAAACTCCTCTACAATCATTCTACTTTTAGTGTTTTACAGATTTTTAAGTTTGCAGGAAGCATATTGAAGAGTTCAACTATGTTTTTGTCTGGATCTCCTGGACTTCTTTGAACTTTTATGTTTTCTACTTAGTTTCTGTTAGTAGGTCCCAGGTAGGTTTATTACTGTTATTGTCATTTAAATGTTTCCTGCCATCATTATAGTATTTTCCTGACAGCCTATTTAAAGTCCTTACATCATACATATCCACATGATTTGCCACCATTTGTTGCAGCTCTCTATGTAAATTCTGTTTATTGCTGACCTCTGGGTTGGCTCTTATTCTCCCATTATAAGGTATGTGCTACGTTAAGAATATAGGTGCGCACTTCCTTAAGATCAGCTTCCTGGATCACTCTCTCACACCTTCCCAAATACCCATTTATGCTCTGACAGAGTAATGATGTTTTAGCTGGGTATGAAATTGCTGATCTTAGTGGCGCCTTCACCATTTTCTAGCTTTAGCTTTTAAATGGTACTGTAAGTGTAACACATCTTTGAAGTCTCATTCTCTCCATCTAAATATGTGTAGGCTTTCTTTTTAATTCTTTCACATAATACATTCCAGAATATTGCCTTTTCATCAAAAATCAGGTCTGAAACCAGCAGACTCAGTGTAGATTTAGCATAGATGTTTTTCTTCTGTTCTTTATTTATTGCCTATCTTCTGTTGCTGCTCTATTTCTTTCTAAAACCATAGTAGCTGCATTTCAGGTTTCTTGGCTCTATCTTTTAAGTCTTTTAATTTCCTAAGATGATTTTATCATTTCACATTTTGGGCTCAAGAGATCTGGGCTCAATGATAGACATATTTAATCTACCAACTTAATCTTTCCTCTTTATGCAACATAAGCTCCTTAGTATGCTTATAATTCCATTCATGTTGCAGTTTTTCTCTGTGTAGTAGGCATAACTCTAAGATGGGTCTCAGGAGTTCTCCTGTGGATATCACATACTCCCCATCATTCCCCTGCAGCAAGTGAGGTTAGGACACAGAGAATGAATCTGCCACCCTGTGACTAGGCCATGCTGCTAGAGAATGATCGTCATGATGAGATTATGTCACATTACTCTGATGCTGGCCTTGAAGAAGAAAGCTGCCCTTTAATGAGAGGCTATGTAGCTAAGAAACTGAGGTAAGTCTCTAGTAGCTGAGCCTGACTTCAGCCAACAAGAAAATAAGGTTCTGCCATAAAACTTCAAGGACCTAAATTCTGACAGTTACCCAAATGAGATGAGTAGAGGGCTCTAACCTGCAGGTGAAAGAGAATCTCTGGTTGATACCTTTACTTCAGATAAGAGAGATGCAGGCCAAAGAACTGTGTGCATGCTTCAGTGAGATAATCAATGTTCAACTGCTAATTGTCTGGGTATTTTTCTATGGCATAAGAGGAGGTGAAGACATCTCTGTAGCTGTTAGGTAGAGTGTTTGGGTTTTTTTTTCTTAATTATTTTTTTCATGGAGAGGAAACCTTGGCTGGATGTGAGCTCCCTTTGTTGCTTCATCTCTAGTCTGGTTGTCAGAAGAGATCAGAAATGAGGAGATAGAAGAATAGGCAGGGTTCCCGTTTCCATCAAGGCACCTAGAAGACACTCTGTGCTTTTTAGGACTCTTCCATATTTTCCAGTCTCTGGGTGGATAGGATGCAACTTTCTGGTTGTGTGATTTCTTGACTTCATGGAAAAGACTACTCAGAAACTCACGGGGTTGGTGGCCACTCCCTGCCAGACAGCCTGAGTAACCGTGAAGGCCAAAATCTTTTCAAGATCTAAGGTATTCTGATTGCCACCAAGATATTTTATTATGATGTTCAAACCTTCATATGTTTACAAGGAAGAAAGCTCTACTTGTTTTATACCAAGACCAGAACCTTATTGATCCATTTTTTTCTTTTTCTCTGTAATTGTTTGTCTAATGAAGAGAAGATTAAGTTTCCTCTGCCAAAGTCTTTTCTCTATGGTCTTGTAGGAAAAGAAAAATACTCTTCTCTACCTGTCTAAATTCTCAGCAGGGACCTCAGTGAAATACAGAGTGACAAGAGCAAAAGAGATTTATTAACAGCATATATCACATACACGTGGAAGAAAACTCAGGAAGTAATAATTCTCAAAGACATGGTTTAGAACTCTAGCTTTGTAGCATTTTCCACACACAAAAATAGCTTTTTAGAAAAGTGACAAGATAGAGGAACAGAAGCTTGACTCTCTAGGGATAGAAATTTGTGGGAAGGCAAAATGTTTTAGAAAATAATGGTGGTTAAAGACAAACATAATGTGTCTAACATAGATGTGCTATCTTCAGGCTCATTAGAGTCTAAAACATGGGGACCAAATTTGTCCTTCCTGGTAGAGAAGGGAAAAGGGATGTATTTATAAATTTATCTTCTTATTTTTGAAAAATAGGAGGAGAGCAGAGATTATATCTGCTTCTTTTTACTTATCTCCAGCTAAAATAATTCTCATGCCAAAGTAGCATGTTTTGCGGAAGCATATTGTTTTCACCCTAAAATTGAGATCTTAATTTAAAAATACTTATGTTGATTTTTAAAAAAGAATAATATATGTATATTTACATTTGTGTACATTTGCATAAAAGTATGTACTCTGGGATCAGATTGCCCAAATTCCTCCACTTTGTACGTGGTCTCGTAAGTGCTATTAGTTTACGTGTATTGTTTCCAAAATTCAAATGTCAGTGGATATTATTAAGATATGGGGTCCTTAGAAATGTGATGAGGCCATGAGACTTTTTATTCATTATAAAAAGGTTTATTATAAAAGAGGCTTTCCATGGCTGGTGGCAAGCTGCTGGCTTGTTCTTTCCCTCTTCTGGCATGTGTGTTCACAGCACTCCTTCCTTTTGTAGGGCATATCCTATCCCAGACAGTTGAGCCTGCCCATCTCCATCTTTGACCTCACAGTCTCTAGAGCTGTATGAAGATTAGGTGTAACCACAAAAATGAACTCAGAAAGTTACATGTTGTTTAGTGCTTGCATTTACACACGGTTCAATGACTTTGCAGGGTGTACGTCCAAGCCTCTATCAGCTGTCCTGAGCTCAGTTAGGTATTGCTTTTCTTAACTTACAAAAACATTGTCTTTGATTGAGAACTATTATATTTTAGAGAGAGTAATGTATTGACTATTATAATATTACCATTAATGTATGTTTCTTCATAATGGCTGATAAAAAGGTAGTATTTGTAGTGAAAGAGGTACTCATTTCTTCATTTTTTGGTATAAGCTTTTGCTTGCATTATTAGTGTTAGTCCAGTTTGTGGTGTGTTACCAGGTATCATAGCAAATGGACTATTCTGTGAGGACTAGTTTGGTTCAAACTGAAAGCTTTATGGGCACAAACAGACTATAGTATCTTGTGGAGCTCTGGACGCAACAGTGACCGTGAGGTGCTGTGCTCCAGGCCTCCAGCAATAGAGTTCCAAATTTTCCCTAATAGAGTCAGTCATCTATGTATATTATGTGTTAGTAAACTATTGTTTACAGATAAAACTGTTTAAAAATTCATACGGAGTGTACACACCTTACTTTAGACCATTGATCTACAGCACTTATTAGAAATTGCCAAATATTTTCAAGCACTCATCCATACTGGGCAGTGAACTCATGGTTAATATCATCTTGCAATATAGAAACAGAAGCTGAAATTTTATCAAAGGAGTTATTTGTGTTTATTTGAAATGGAAATGAAGTAGTTTGCCTTAATTTAATGTTTTTAACAGCATATTTAGTTGTCTTGGGAGTTGTTACAAGACAAATACAGGTAATGATGCTTTATTGAGCATGCATGTGCAAAGCATGGAGTAGAATCTTCACACGTGGCCTCATGCAATTCCACTAGTGGTTTTGGTAATTGCTTTGATAGTTTTAGCTTGCTTGTGGATTAAGCTCATTGTGTAACAGTTAATACTTTGGCTCAGTGCAACTTGAATTGCAATGTTTGCTACTTATGTGAATCTGATCAGGCAGACCACTTAAACATGGAACAGGTTATATGAGGTGGGTTTATTACAAAGCTAGGCAGTGGCACAGCAAATGCCAATAGTTGAGGACACACTGGCCCCTAGGACTCAGGAAAACTGCCCAGGATAGATAAAATCTCATTTGCTTGTCCCCTTGCACCACAGCTGAGGGACTCAGAAAGCATCCTGTCCCAGGTCTTGTACCTCCAGCAACAAGCTTTCTGAGCCCAAGTACTGATGGCCATTCTGCTCTGAGGAGGGACCTGGAACACATCTCAGAGCAGTTACAGATCTTTTAAACACAAGTGCCCGAACTGCAATCTCAAACCTATTTATTTATCTTAAAACGCCAACATTGCAATTAAACCTGAATACTGAGGTTTTAGTTTGCGAGATTCATACAGTGACACCTTTATTCTTAAAAGGAAAGCAGTACTCACTCCTTAGGCTGAGCACCACTGGCCTAGGGACTCTGGACAACTCTTTCTTATCTCTGCATGTTATATTTTAGCATATTCTTGAAAAATATGGCAGGAAAATCATATATCTGGATCATTGCCAGACCACCCAGAGAACTTTCCTGCACACTGTTTTTGTTCAACATAAAAACTGAAGCTCAGAGATGTAGAACGTATGCTAAAAGAGACCTAGCAAGTTACAATGATGAGATGAAAATAGATTTTCTTTTGCTCATTCATTATTTACTCTTAAGCTCTGCATTATATCATTTCAATAGTCTCAATAGCAGGTGAAAAATGGCTACAATTGTTCACTGTTTATCTTTATACCCTACTATTTTGTGTAGCAATTGTCTTATAATAAATATTTGTAAAATGATATCAAAGAGATAAAAGGGCCAGCGCTATACACTACAGCTTTATTAGGTAGGAAGCTACTAAAGAACTTAACAGAGCATAAAACTAGTGACTTGGAGGATCACGTGACAGCAAAATCAGTAGCAATGAGCCTCCAACTAGAATGGCTAAAGTTGCTAACTTAGCCCATTTTTTTTCCTTCTCATGATAATTTGATTGCTCAGTGATTACTCACACTTTCACAAGTCATTTATGTCAATAGAAACTGAAATTATCACCATATGTTTTTCATTTTTAAAGGCTTTGTGGGCTTCAAAGAGGTGTGTTAGGCTATCTGGAGTCTCAAGGTGTGGCTGATATGATGGGTGGGTGCAAACTTCACATTTCCACTTCAGAACTGACAGAGGGCGGAGACCTAGGGCTTCATTTTTTACCCACGAAGAATGTATTAATAAACAACTTCTATGTCTCTGACACCTTATTATGCAGAAAAATTTTGACAGAGCCCCTGCTCCAGGAAGCACACAAGCTCCAGGAAATGCAGCCACTGAATGAGTGATTGGATGCATGATCCAAGCATGTGTTTGCTAGAATGGTTAGAAAGATGTGCCACAAAGATGAGCTAGAAGGACATGGCAAATGAGAAAGAAAAGTATGTGTAATGGTGATTTGGAAGTTCAAAGAACTCCTGACATAAGAGCAGAGGGAAGAGTATCGAGAAATGATAGAAGAACTGGGCATGGTATAATCCCAGCGTTCAGTAGGCTGAGGCATGAGGATCACCCGAAATTTGAGGTCAGCCTGGACTACATAGTCATTTCAAGGCCAGCCTAGAGCACCTAATAAGACCCTGTTTTGTGCACAAACAAATATGTAAGGAAACGAACAAGAGAAGAAATAGTAGAATGGGTGTGTGTGTGTGTGTGTGTGTGTCTGTGTTATGTGTGTGTGTGTGTGTGTGTGTGTGTGTGTGTGTGTGTCTGTGTGTGATTATCTAGGTTATTTTTGATCTGTCAAGGGACCTGAATTTTATCCTTAAAAATGGGAAGAATATTAAAGAGCTAGCTTGAAGTTGGGGTTGTCTCAATCAGAGATGTTACATATCTTTGAAAGATAGAGATATGGGTCACAGAATGTAAGAATGGAAAGGGGAGGCCAATTTTAAAACTTTTGTCACACTCCAGGCAAGAAAGAAGTTTAATTTGGACTGGAATGAGGATGGGGAAATGGGTATAAATGGGTGGATTCAGGAACTACGCAGGGGCTCCCCATGATGATTGGGATTTTGTAAGGCAGAGGAGGGAAGAATCTAGGATACTGACCTACCCATCCCCACATAGGCAGAATGGGATTTATAGGGCTGGTCTTCAGAGTCTCAGTCCCTTGAATCAGTGTCTGTGATCTTTCAATCAGTCCTAGCAACATTAGAAATGGAGGAGTCTTTTAATGTTTATCCAAGCTATGGCATTTTGTGAGTCACATTTGTGGGACATCATTTGCAGAAACAGCTGCATCTCCTACCCTGATCTACATCTGTGCCTTTGACCTCTCACCTTTCATCCGCTTCCCTCAGAGGTGGAGTATTATTCTGCCCTGAAGTCAAGTTTTGCCCAAAAAATTAAACTTCAGTAGAAGTGACGGTATGGCAGCTCCACCCCCAAGCTGTGCAAGGCTTCCTTTCTTAGCACCACCACCATGAGCAAGGCTAGCCTCATCTACCAGGTCATGAGAGCTCCGTCTCCATAACCATGTAAACCTAGCTGCCTAAGCCAAGTTCCCGGACATGAAGAGAGTCCATACAGATCTACAAAGTTACCAGCCTAGATTACAGTGGACTGTACCATATAAAGGTACCTGTCGCAGCTAGAAAGATAGCTTAACTGAGCACAGTCAAAATTGCTAATGGTCAAAACTGAGCTAAATAAGTGGTTATTAATTTTTTGTAAGTTCTGATATGATTTGTTACCCAGTCATAGCTGGCTGATATAACATCCTATCTTCCTGTCCTCATCTTGTCTGACATCAGCCAAGTGACACCACTGCTGGAGATGGCAGGTAATTAATTATTAAGTGACTACATCATTATGAGGCTGGGCTGACACTTTACAGCATAGTTTAAGCCCAGATATTGTTGAGGGCTCAAACTCAGTTGGCAGCTTAGAGATTCTGACTCAAGTAACTAGACTCACTTGAATTGATATTATTTTTCACACCAGTTTTCATATAATATGTTTCTGGACACAATACAAATTTCTTTTATTATCTAGGAAATGTGACCTACATGAAGTGGGACATTTTTCTTTGTCTTATTTTATACTATCATCAGTGCGTTTAAACCACAAAGTGAATCCTGAATATCAATCTCGTTAGCATGTCTTCATTTAATTCGCTAACAACACAAAATATATGTGCACTTGGCAGTTAAAATGAAAAATAATGAGGCATTTAGAAAAATTAGATTACTACATTATAATATAATAAGAATTTAATGATACAAATGGCGTATACCACTCAGACATTTTGGTATATGGGAAGCTACACAATTGCCAGCATTGTGGATTTTTTCCTTTTGGTTGCCAGAAAATATTCAAGTGATTTACAATCAGATATAATAATGTTGTTCTACTGGAATAAAATCTATTATGACACTATATATAACTTTTATTAATTTTATCCTATTGGATAATTGGAAACCTCCTATGTTTTTAAAATGACAGAGTAGAGACTTCAGCTCATTTTACACTTTTTAATTTCATGCTTGTCTTCAGCTAAATCTCTTCCATAAATTTCAATTCAACAAAACATAAATGTAGCACCAAGTTAAAGCTTAATGAATTGGTTAGAATTAATCCAGAAGCCAAAAAAAAGAAAAAAAAAACCCTAGTTGTTTAAAATTTAAACAGTCCTTCTCAATTGATGTGAAGTTTAGTTGGAGATAGCCATGCCTGAGTTACTTGCATTGCTAATAACACTGAGCGTTACTCTCTTGCTGGAATGTCAAAGCAAATAGAAATAGCTTAGGAGTAATGCGCAGCGTACTAATCACATCTGCCGAGAATTCCAAGATCCTTTGGCCTGCACTCTCTGGCTACAACTAGGCAGAATGGTCAAATGTCGTGGATAAGTGGATTTTGGTTATGGCATGTAACAGTCATCTCATTTTCCAGGGTGACAGTGACGCTGCTCATTCCAGTAGACTGACTTTGCTATGCTGTGTGACTCATTCATTTGGAAAGTTCAAGAATGATAAATAGACAAAAAGGACAAAGTAATATAGGAGTATGGAAGGGACTGGTAAAACATTTCATAATTTATTGGAATAAGATGAATGGTTTTTGCATTTTTCATCATTAAAAGAAAATTCCAGTATGAGTGATGTCTTGCTACTACTAAGTGGAGCTGTCTACCCAGATATATGGCCACAGAAAACTAATACTTAGTTTTGTTAAGACAAGAGGATTTTCTTGCTTTTGGGGGATTTTTTGTTGTTGTTCTTGTTGTTTAGTTGTGTTTATTACTTTAGGTTGATACTTAACTCAATACCACTTTTCCTGCCTTCTATGAAAACAAACATATTTTCTCTCAATTATTTTGTAGCAGAAAAATATAAACTAAGTGGAAATCAACTACCAAAAAATCTTCACAAACTGACAGTAATTTTCATCCAGTGAAATTGCTGGCATCATCACTTTTCTTGCTCTAATCTAAATACTTATATCCTTCCCTTGCAACCTGTTTCAAGTTCACATTAAAAGCATACCTCAAAATGGTGGCTAGTGGGTACAACTTTGGGAGGTGATTGGGTTATGAAGATGAGACATTCATGGTTGGAGTTCCTGCCGGTAAGAACTGGACCCCAGAGAACTTGTTTTCCTCTTGGGTGACACATTGAGACAGTGCCATCTTCAGAAGCCCTTATGTACCAAACTTTCTGGGCTTGTGGATCTTTGACTTGTTAGCCTCCAAAAGTGTAAGAAATGTATCTTTTGCTTATGAGCTGCCCAGTTTATGGTATTTTTACAGCAGTTGGAATAAACTAAAGCACCTCTCTTACCTAGCAACATGCTTCTTAAGATCTAATACAAAGAGGAGATGCTTTAAATTGAAGTGATTGGAGTTACAGAACTTATTATTTGTGGGAAAATTTATAAGGTTTTTTTAGTTTATCTGAGTATAGAGATGAAAGTAGGGATCCAGAATGGATCAGGCACAGGAAGGGGTTTGTTTCTAGAAACACTTGCAGGTACATGACAGGACCTGAGATTAGCTGTTAGCTGTGCTGTCCAGGGGCAGAACACATAGCAGAAACTGAAACAAGGTCCTGGACCTCTACAGGAGCTCTAGATTCTGAGGGTTAAATTTAAAAAAAAGTGATATAAGGCAGCTAGTGAATCAAGAAGGCTGTAGGATACATGAGAAGAAATTGTGATTCAAACGCTCTTGAAGTCTTATGAAATTAAGAAAAATAGAGACTAGTGTATATTGAGCAGCATGATTCAGAAACAATAAATAAATTAAAGCATAGGTCTGCCTTCTACTTTCCACTAGCAGGAGGAAACCGCTACTGTATTTTACACTACATGGGAGCCAAGATTGAGTTTGAAGCCCAAAGTTGAACGCTGATACACTATTTCAGAAGCACCTACTATACCTGTAACTGATATGGAACCCGTATGCTCTTCCCATGAATATATGGGATACATGAATACATGCTACTCCACCCCATGCAGATTCAAAGGGTAAATTCTTAACTCCAGTGCCCCAGAATGTGGCCCTATTTGGAGAGAGGACCTGTTAGAATTTGGATCTTCAGTGTCCTCAGAGGCTCATCTGACCCTTTAGAAAGGGAGGCCAAGTAACCCTTCTTCCTTCTAAGTTACTTTATCTCCTGTGCTTGTCACAGCAATGGAAAGCTGTCTAATGTAGGGTCTTTAAAGAAGTAATCAAGTTAAAAATTAGGTCATTAGGTTAGTCCCTAATCTAATATGGCTGGTATCCTAACATAGAGAGGAGTTTGGGAGGCAGATGGGTACAGAAGAAAGATATGAAGACATAAGGAGAAGGCAACCGTTTATAAACCAAGGGAGAAGGCCAGAACATCTCCTTTACTCACGGTCCTCAAAAGGAAATAGCCTCATCAACATCTTGGTTTCAGCCCTACAGATTACAGAATTGTGAACAGAAAATGTGGGTTGATTGAACTATGCACTCTGTGATGCTTTGTCACAACCTAAGAAGAAATTGTGAGCACATTATTGTGGATTAAAGGTGGTCACATGTTTCAGTTGCTTCTCCCATCAAAAGGCTGAACGCTCCTCTGCATAAGTGTGGGTTAACTTCCATATTTTGGTCAATGGGAATCTATAGAACCAAGTCTCTGCCAGCATCAGCATAAGCCTTAAGAGACTTAGAACTTCTTCTATTTCTTTGGAGCTCGTATGAAGAACTTTAGCTACCCTGCTACAAAGACTACATAGCGAGAGAGAGAGAGAAAGTAGAGATATGAGAGGGGGCAAAGAAAGGTCCACCTGACTCCTAGAGATTCCTCCCACCCCAGTTACAGCGTCAGAGGGGAGTGTGATGCCATTTGGACGTTGGAGTACTGCCAGGTGGGCTTCCACTGCATGGACCCCTCTTGAAATAACCTGAGCTCACACGGCATGGAGACAAGCTATTCCTGCCTCTCCTGACCAAATTGCAGAACTGTGAACAAATAAGTAACTGTTATTTAAAGACACCTTTAAAATGATGGGCCAGGAGTGATAAATATCTTATACTGACAACATGCTGCTCCTGAGTTGCTCAGAATTTCCACACACAGCCCATGATAAACTTTTCTGGTTATGTCACATTGCACAAATGATGTGAGTCTCAAAATGTTATGAGTTTTGAATCCTTCCCAGAACTGTATAAATGACTCAAAAAACCCCTGTTACTTAGAATTTGACTTGCAATTGAACTGACACTATGCTTTCATATAATATACATTTAAAATTTCATTCCTCACTTCCATCATTGATTAGGGCAAAGAGCTATAATCATTTCTCAGCAGAGAAAAAAATGATGGATAGCTCAAGTTAACTATCTTTTTCCTAACTCCAGGCCAAGAACTGCTCCATGGAGAGATTCTGAAATGTGGTTTTAAGAAAATGAAGTAAATGACTTCCGGAAGTGAGGCCGGAGTAAGGACTGGGTAAGCTGGGGAAGAGCAAGGCCCTGGATGCGGGGCCAACAGCAGCTAGAGGCACTGTGTACCCCTGGAACTCTACGGACAGTGAAGTTAGAGAGCACCACAGATTAGTTGGCCTATTTGAAAACGTGAAATATATATTTAATTAGGTTAAAAAACTCATTTGAAGTAATCCTCACATTAGCTGTAAGAAAGAAAAGCTTTTCTTTGTCATCCTTCACTTTGTCTTGCTGCATGGTTAGATCTGGTCTCAGAACATAAATCTTAGGCTACGTTTCAACTATATTAATAGTTGGGTCAATTTGTGCCATATTTCAGCAACATAATCACTATGTATAAGCAGTCAGTTGGAACAACTGCTTTTTACATTTTTGGAATAAAGCCCATTTTGAAGCTGAGAGTTCTCTCCCTGTGTTTCTTGTGATTTCAACTCTTTTTTTTTCTTTTTTTTTTTATTGAGACACAAATATCAATGAGACAGTTTCACAATTGATTAATAGGACAGTTTCA
>NDGM011225451.1:507-11021 GCA_002564305.1 Octomys mimax
TTTATTTAGCTCACAGTTACTGGAGGTTTCAGTCCATACTCAGCTGGATCCAAGGCAGAGTGGTACATGGCAAAGAACAACCTTTCATGGCGGTAACAAAGAGCAGAGAGCAAAAAGAAGTAGCAGCAACAATGGCGGCAGAGAGCAAGTCTGTCTCTCTTAAGTCACATTCAATCTAATTGCCCCAGGCCAGGTGCAGTATTCACACCCATAATCCCAGTGGATTATGAGTTAATCACAAACTCTAGAAGTCTGCCCCATGACTGTATGAGGCTTTGGGGGGACAACTAGACACAAACCATAGAAATGAGAAAGGTGCTAATCTTATAACCATTTTGAGAAGAAATAGTGATGCACAGAGAATTAAAACCACTTCCAAAGGTCACAGACTGACACGAAGCCTGTGCTGGAACCCTTCTGGGCTGACCTGGGATCCTACCAGCAGAAAGCAATAACCTGAGCACATCCTGGTTTCCACATGCAGGGGAAACATCCAGAAGTGGAAAATAGAAGAGCCTTTGAGGATTTTTAAAAATATGATGGCTTCCGAGGCAGCACCAGGCCTGCCATCTCTGTTCACACAGATGAAACATCAAACTGGGCTATAGTTGACAGGCATCCAGACAGGCCCATCATTTTCTAAATCCAGTGAAATGAGAAAACAGACAAACAAACAGGCATCTCTCCCCTTTGGGCATAGGGCACACACCAACTTCAGAGAATCCCCACCCAGCTGGAATGAAGAGTCCATACTCTGAAGAACTGGGCTAGAAGGGCACGAGAGAAGAGGAGCAGTGGAGGCTGGGAAGTCAGCTTGAATTCTTTGCCCTGCTTTGTAGCCGTATGCATGGTTCAAGTTTCCATGAAAAGTACGATTTTCTTTTATCTCACAAGTGTCTCCTTAAACAATGTTTTTAATTAGGACCCTTGTTTTCTTTTACTTCTTTATTAGGGAAGCTTCACACTTAGGATGACATTCGAATGTTCTTAGAAATAAACAGTTTCCATAAAAGCAAAATTTCTCCATAAGATCATTACTATTATGTTGTGCGGGAAATGGAATAGCACCTCTGGGAACTGATTGCTGTCAAGAGTCTATTTCAGTAATATGTGACGCTCTCCAGCAAGATCCACCCTGACGCCATTTGCTGGGATGCTGAGGAAATGAGAGAGGAGAGCCAAGCCCTCACCACTGATTAAAATCACAAGCATTTTCTTACATGAATAAATTATCTGCTAAAACTTGAGCCCCTTTTTAACACTGGAATCCCCGGGTGCTTATTGGTTGGACCCTGATGGCGAAATTTCACTGTAAGAACAAGAGTAAGAAATCACCACAAAATGAAAACCATTCCTGCTCTTGACAACGTGACTCTAGCTCTTCTTTTCTTTTCTTTTTCTTTTATTTGAGAGCTGAGGAAAATGAGAGAATCTGTCAAGATCAGACAGTTTCCACTGTTTGGGATTTTAAATCTCTGTGGTGTTTGTAGAATTTTTCAGTGAACAACTTCTTAAAGACAGAGCCTCAAAACACTCAGGACTCCAGGGATGACACCATCAGGGATGAGGCCTCTCTTGGTCCTCAGATAGACCTCTCCCCTCATCTTTCGGTGACTCATGTGTCATATAACATCTTAGTGTGAATGTAAGCATTTTCACATGAAAAAGGATTGATTTTTGCCACTGACATGGGATTCTAATGATTGGAAACAATATATTGATTTTCTTTTTAATTAAAGCCATCTTCCCGCTCATAATGGAAGGTCTTGCCCTTTGTGAAATTTATACCCATAGTCCTTGGGTGATGTCTGCAATTATAGCTCCCAATGGCTAACACCACATTTGGGAAGGAGAAATGACTAACGGGACAGAAATTATTCTCTCTTTCTTCTTGGTGACCAGCTTTTAGCATTGGTCAAAGGTGGCCAGTGGCAGACTGAATGGTTATAGACCAATCTTAGCCCCACCACAAGATCCAGATGGAGAAACCCCCTGGGACTCGAGGCTGCTCCTAATTCATCTTCTCAGAGCTCACTTTTCTTTGTCCTGAGCCCCACTCTGCTGTTCAAGTCACCTGGCTATGGAATTCATGTTGGAAACCTGGAGTGATTAATACTATACTAGGTTTTTTGAGTATTAAGTTTTTCATTGGTGAGGAGAAATTGTATATGCTTGTCTCTTGGGTTATTGTGAATGTATCCGGGTACATTCATGCTGCCTAGGACACCTAAAATAATATCACCTAAGATAATATCAATGAAAATTAAGGAATACCTCCAAGCATTGCAATTACTATGAACCTACCCCCAAACCCATCACCTAATTTGAGAACCTAAGGCAAACACAAGTGAATCAGTAGTGCTCTCTCCCCGGTGAAGTCCTTGACCCTTGGCAGTATCCTCTGAAGGCAAACCACAGCTCTGAGTAACTGCATAGACAGGTGGCTGGGCAACGCAGGTCTTGAAGAGAGACTGTTTCAAGGCAACTGTTCGAATCTTTCTAGAAGGCCCACTCTCACCCTGCAACACTTCATGTAGGCATTTGATGTAAGAAAAAGAAAAGGCAAGGGCACCACCCTGGAGGTTCACATTGCACAAAAGAGGGGGACTTTCTTAATGTGTGGACATGCTACAGGGTAAAGGCAGAGCCACAGCATCAGGACCTTCCAGATCTGGGGCCAGACCTGGGCGTACCATAGGCATGGCACTGAAAACACAGTGGCTCCTCCTGCTTTGTTGCCCCAGACACAGGTGCCAAGCTCAGTGGGATGATGATCAAGACACCAGAGCCCCTGTCATATCAAAAAACAACCAGCAACTGAGTCATTTGTCAAGGACTTATTCTTGAGTGGGGCCAGGCTTACAATTTCGTTTCTTAGTGTGATGTGAGAGCTGGGCTAAGATGGCACCTAGTCTGAGGGCAGAACCCAAGGCTGAGCCATATCTGCTGGTGCCTACTCCTGTGGGGAAAGTTCCAAGCTTGTAGCTGAAGAGAAGGGAAATAGCAGGGAGACAGCAACTGCCTCCTCTGACTCAGCAGCCTGGCTGACTCTGAGGTTTCCTGGAAATGAGCTTGTCTCTCTCCATCCCCCACTTGGAGAACCACTGAGCCAGTGAGGGTCTCAAGATCCAGTTAATTTATGTTGGAGGCAGACATGATGTTGAGGACTACTAGGCAGAGGAAACCACCCAAGGTGCTGGCTAGGAGACCAGTGCCTACCATCCCCATTGTTAACTACTTACATTCACTCATAACATAATTTTACGTCCAGTTCATAGATTCCCTACCAAACCACACAGAGTTCCTCTTGTTTTTGTGGCTATAAAAGTGTCAACGCTCTAGTTTCTTCCTCTTTCCTATTCCTGTATTACTGAGTCTTGCTGATTGAGACATGTATTTTCTTGCTGACAAAAAGATGTTTGCCTAATTTTACTTAGTCAATAAATTCTGTTTCTACTAACTAAGCATGAGAACCTCATACAGAAGCACAAAGACCTGCACGGGATCTCTAACAAGGCATGTTTTCCATCTATATTATTTAACCCAATAGTACTTTCCTACTTTGGAAACATTTTCTTCAGATACACGCCCCTACTCTCACCTCCACTTACCATGCCCCATGCACCTTCACACACAGAGAAGCCCACGTGTTTTCTCATCAGTCTCATCTCCTCCTCAGTGGTTGCCATACCACATATGTCCAAGCCACACTTCAGTCCAGTTCTCCATCATCTGACTCCATGCTCTTTAGCCTAACTCTCAAAATGCTAGGCAACCATCCCGGGACCTCTACACATAGTGTAACCCTAGTAAGTGCACAAGGGCACACTTACTAGGACGTGCAATGAGTGTGTCCCCTGTGATACCTACTTAGGGTGGGCGATCTTGGGCACAGATTTGCTGGAGGAAGGAAAGGGATGCCAGAAGCCTAACAATGGAAGAGAAGTTCTTTTGTCTCCTAGGTCTCTTCCCACTTGGGCAAGAGACACAGGGCAACCTCTGCTGCTGAGATGTGTAATCAAAATGGCAGCAACTTCATTCCAAACTAAAGTTGCACAGAAAATATTGCTCCACTTTAGGACATAGCGAATTTGGATTTGTTTTGAAAGGAGAGGTTTTGTATCTTTATAGGTTTTGAATCAGGTTTTGAACTGATAAGCAGATTCTCATGGGTTTGAAGTTCCCTTGAATCATTCCCTGGTCTCCCAGGAGATAGTGTGTGAATGGACTCACAGGAAGTCCAGGCTGATATATCTTACAAGTGTTAAAAAGCAACTCATGCTGTTCTTCATTTCCAGTGTGTCTCAAGACCACAGGTAGCCCCTGGGCACCACTGTACTGTATATAGCTCTCCAGGCACCCAAGTTTTAATGAAATGGATAAAGGCAAAAGCAGGAGTACCAAAACCCATTTTAAAATAGATAGCAACAATTTTTACTTAGAAAATGAAAATTACGTGTAATGATAAATTTGGATTCTGATCTGATAGTCTCATAAAAAATGTGTTCATATCTAGGTGTGGTAGTGCACACTTGTAATCCCTGCACTCAGGAGGCTGAGGCAGGAGGATTGTTGCAAATCTAAGACCAGTCTGGGCTACAAAGTGAGCTCAAGACACCCTGAACTGCATAGTGAGATCTTGTCTCAAAAAAAAAAAAAAAGTGATCATTCAGAAAGGGACTTATGACTCATTTGCTAAGTAGTATACCTAAAACCTGATTTGAGTGCTACCCCTGCAAGGGAGAGAAGGTTGTTCATCAGGTGAGGGGAGTCCTGAAGGCTAGGTACCTCTGAAGTCATCTTTCGCCGCCTACTTCATTCCTGCTGAAGGCAGGCTGGCACTAAGTGATCTGATGTTTAATTCAAGCCTCTAGCAGCAAGTATTCTCTGCTTATCTGAAACTGGTGTGTGGCAGTGGCTTAGAAGACCCAGTCAGGTGGACGAGTGCACTCGTAGGGGTCACATGCATACCAGGCTAAAGGAAAGCTCAGTGAATTAGGGTGCTGGAAGAGGAAATCCTTATGACTAGGTTTTCAAATTATCCAGGTAAGGGTTTGGTGAAATTCATGACTCTTCTCAATGGACCTCTGAGCTTCTGAGCTGAAAATTGCACTGCTAGGAGTCAGGTGCTGATAGCCTCTGAGAGTGGGAAAATTCCGTTCTCTGTGTCTTTATGATCAGAGGTGAAAAAAAGTGCAGCAGTTCAGGAAGAAAATAGCTCTGTCTTTGTACAGTGTTTTCTGAGTCTATGAGCATGCACTGGAACAAACCTATAGCTTGTATGAGGGCTTTTTCCTCAGACAAAACCCAGTGCTAGGAGATTTTAGAGCATAATGCACTGACTTCAAAGAGCTGGATTCTGTTATTGTATTGGATATTAAAATGTTAGTTCCCTCATCTGAAAAGTGATAAAGTCCAACTGAATGGCTCCAGTCCCAAGAAGCAAATTTTTCTTCAAGTGATGAGAATGAAGGAGGCATGCTTCTGAACTTGCTAGAGCTTCCCAAATGCACAAATCCATGGCACTGCCATCAGAAGCATCCAAGGCAATGAAGACCCGCCTGCGTGAACTACACGCGGAACAAGGTTAGTCTTCTGACTCAGAAGCAGGCCTTGAAAGTGAATGCTGTCCATGAAAAGGACTAGAACAATGGGATCTGGGGGGTTATTTTTGTGCTGAATGTTTCTGTATTATAATCATTCTAAAATTAGGTTATCTCTCAGAAGGTGTTTTCCTGAGGAAGGCATTTTCTTTGAGTGTAGGGTGATGTTGGGTACCAATTCAGTGATAAGAACTTGGCAGTGGCTTCACTGGGCTTCCAGTGGGCTTATATTCAGTGAGAGCCACCCCCATCTGCTGTTTCGAGTGACAGGAACCCAGGCAAGAACCTGGAACAAGCCACATCATGCTCCGCTGCTCCCTTCCTGGAGAATGCAGCTGCATGAAGGAAGAAAGGCTGCTCTCTGCAGGTATGTGCCAGTTTAAATGGCATTGCTCCTGCAGATGGATCTCAAGGCTCCTAGAAAGTAAAATTTCCAGACTCTGTATTCTCACTCCTCTTTTCCGTGCGGTCAGTAAATTCATGTATGTAAAAGTGGCCCACTGGGAGGACAGATGCATGAACTGACGAGAACAGTGTGGCCCTGGCGTGGCTGCCCGAGGCTGAGCAGTGGACACCATGCTTGCCCAGGAGCACTGTGACCTAAATGGACAAAGACAGATCATGAGAGGTGGCAAGAAAGTGGTGTTTGGTGTGACTCAAGGATGCTTCCTCTTCAGCCAAAATTAAGCACAAAGTGCTTTAGCAGTGTTACGCTTCTTCTGTGCCTTGTAGCTAGCATCACACACACATTATAGCCTTGCCTTTATTATTTTTGCAATTCCTTGTCGTAATCTGAGTCAGAATTTCTTTTTTATTGGTATATGTTTGCAATGCACAATATTTAATTTATTTGGGGAATTGGTACAAGTACATAACCTGTGTGTATCACTTGTTGGTCATTTTCCGTCTTCCTTTGACCTTTTCTTCTCCCTTCTCTTACAACCTCTCCCTCAATCCCATTCCCATTTCCAAAAGGTTTTCCTCCCTGTTGTTTGCCATCTCTCTTTTATCTGAGTCAGAACTGATGTGTAACAAAGTGTGGCCCATTTTGTTACTTTCAGCCCAAAGTCTTGAGGAAATTGCTGTCTTAGCCCTGTTGACCGGCAGAGTGCTTGGGCCAACGTGGAAACCCGGGTGCTGTGTGAGCCTGAAGACTGCTACTGCGAACCCTGCCCGGCCCTCGTGTCTGCTGAGGGACAGTGATCCTGGTGTCAACAAAGACCAGACTGGGACCATTCAGGCTGACGTTTTCACTGAGGTTCAGTAAAACAGAAAAAGTATGTGCAATGGAGACAGCTTTCATAAAACCAAATGTATTCTACCTAAGGGATTGATGTTTATTCTAACCTCATGTCTTCCACTTGATACTGAAGTGCCCTTTCTTTTACAGTAACGATATGAGTACACAGAATTACCTGTTTGCTAGTTAATATTCTTAGATGACAAAAATAAAAATGCCAGCAAATCTGTGTTTTATGCTTTTCCCTTAATTCTTTCTTAAGTGTTAATGCAGCAACTGGGAAGTCTTGTGTTTCCAGGTAGAACTCTTGCTTTTGACTTGTCTAAGCCAGGGGGTATATAACATGGTAGTTCCTCCTTATCCTTGGTTTTGTTTTCTGGGATTCTAGTTAACTATGGTCAACAGCAGTCTAAAGTATTAAATGGAGAATTAAAGAAATAAATATTTCGTAAATGTTAAATTGCAGAGCAGCATGATAAAATCTCACTGCATCCTACTTGCACCCCCCACCTTCAGGACAAGAGCCAGCCTTTGTCCACAGTGTCCATGTTGTATAGACCCACCTTGCAGTTACTGGGTGCACATCTCAGTTGGCAGATGCACTGTCACAGAACTTAAGTGCTTGTTTTCAAGTACCTCTATTTTACTTATAAAAAAAGTGCACTATTAGTGACACTGGAGATTTGAGTAAGTCAAAACAGAACTCATACAACATTTAAGTGAAAACATGGAAGTTCTCATTGTAGTAGACCAAAGAAAGAAAGACAAAACCCTTCACCATATAATGATGTTGCTAAGATCTATGCTAATTGATTGTTGTTAAATCTTTTCTTGTGCCTAATCCATAAACTGAACTTTGTCATATATATATCAACATACATAGTGTGTATCGACACTTTGAGGCATTCCCTGAGGGTCTTCAAATGTCTCCCCTGTAGATGAGATGAGATTCAGTTTCTGTACTTTGATGAGTTTTCTAGCAATGGCCACCACCACTGCTCTAGATTTTTTCCTTCTGAATTGAAAATGTAGAAATTCCCAAGAACCCACATCCTCAGTCGGCCTCTTGGTGAGTTTGGATTTGGGCACGTGACTTGCTTTAACAAGTAAAACAGGCTCAAAGTGCACATATGTAGGTTATTTGAAAAGGGCTTACACAATAGGGTGGCCCTGTGGTGACTGCTGTGGCCTTGCTCTGCCATGTCTAGGAGCCATGCTAGGCTGAAGGACTTGTTGTTTTAAACTTGTATGTTTTGGGGTGGTCTGCTATGTAGCCTTAGATAGATAACTGATAGAGTGACACAGTGCTCAGTGATTACGTTGTCATGATGAATGCTGGAGGTTATCTCAGACCTGTTGCAAAGGGTCATGGTGTGACACAATCCTTCAGCTCCTACTTCCTTCAAAAATCCTTCATCTACCTCCCCAGAGCAGAAGCCTAGTAAGGCAATGTCGGGTTTCCTAGGAGTCCCTCACCTTACAATTTGAACCAACCCAAAGCCTAGGACCAGCGCCGGCCATGTGGTGGGAATGGCTATTAAAGTAGAGGATATAGGTGAGCTTTCCTTTCTCTACACAACTTGATTAATACTGAAAATGTCCACATCAGCAGTTTGTTCTCTGCTGAAGTTGTGCTCTACATGCAGGCTTTAAAAAAAAAAAATGTAAACATTCCTGAGTTGGTTAGCATGCTGTCACCTTCTCCCTGGGAATGGAGTTGTCATAGGTCTCAGTAGAGGCATCAGAGTTGGGGTGAGGAAAACAGTGTGAAGGAGATATAAGGCGGATAGGGGTGAAGAGGCCCCAGCGGCCAAGCCGTGCACAGTTTCCAGGGTGGCTGAGTCAGCTAGGCTTCCCGAAGCAGGCCTGGCCAAGGTGGCATTGCCCGCTCCAAGGCAAGGAGCCATAGAATCTGACTGGGCTTTGGACGCTGGCCCTGGGGGCAGGCGTGGGAGGAGCAGGAAAAGATTCATCAAGGCCTGTATTAGCATTTCGAGTGAAAAGCTTCATCTCAAGCACCTCCCAGCAGCCTTTTGGGGACTCTGTCACAGGACAAAGGCCACGCTTCCCCTCTGTTCTTGGCCACTCTTCCCGTCATCACACCCTGGATTGTCTGTCTCTGCTTTTTCTTAAAGACTCTCTGGATGAGAAGAGAATTGATTTTGCCAACATGCAAAACTACAGTGATAAAAGCCACAGAGGGGACAGGCCGGCAGGATGCATGGCTTGCCACTGCCAGATTTCTTCTTTCTGAGCATTATCTGAGTTTAATGAGTTGAAACTCACAAGTATAATTAGCAAAAGGCTTAAGATACTGCTCTCTGTACGTAATTGAATTTAATTTACAGCTTGAACAATTGCATTTACATGTGCAACCAAATG
This sequence comes from Octomys mimax, assembly GCA_002564305.1. NCBI lineage: Eukaryota > Metazoa > Chordata > Mammalia > Rodentia > Octodontidae > Octomys > Octomys mimax. The sequence continues at coordinate 9,733 of NDGM011225451.1, forward strand.
TTTGTCTTTGTTGATGCTAGAAGTTTCTGTCCATATTTGTCTGGGAAGCTTAGCAAGGCCGAGGGTGTGTTGTAAAAGAAGCAGGCTGTTCCACCATCCCTTGACTTGAATTGAAAAGTGAAGTTTGTGAAATGCGATGTTTGAAAATCACCTGAAAGACTTGAGGCTGTCTGGTGCGAGGCACGTTATCAGCTTTCTAAGTGTACAGCCGTGAGCCTTGAAGGAATGCTGTTCTGTTGCTTAATACAGCAACCTGAAGCCTCCCGGGGTGAAAAGCGCTCAGCATAATTAAACTGCTGACTGTTGCTGAAGAGCAAGGTGGGTTTTGTTGTAAGAGCACAAGAGGCATTTCCAAGCGACACTGCATTGGGGCCATCTTGATAGTGCAGGGTATCTCGCATCCTGCCTTTCTGGAATTGCAGGCAGTGCACACTATAAGTGCTTGTAAGAGATGGTGTAATTCCATACACACACTCCCCAGGGTCGCCCCAGACACAGAGGAAAGTAGCTCCCCCTCCTCCCTTCCCGCTTCCCTCATAGCTTCCCTTGTAAGCTGAAGCAGAGCGAGTGAACAGGACAGCATTTGCCAAGCTCAGCTTTTCCTTTCCAGGCACTTGGAGCAGAAGCTCTGCAGCCCTATGATCTCATCCCCAAACCTCACAGGATCGGAGAGGAGCCGGAGCCTTGGCTCAGTGCAATCGCTGTCATCTCGCTTCAGTTGAGACTTCTCTGCTGTTCGGTTTCCTTTGTATCTGTTTCTCAAAATAGAATGACATATAGATATAACCTCTTCCCAAGAAAACAACCCTCAGATGACAGCATTGAATTACTGTGTTACTAAAATCTGTACAGACATAAAACACGTAGAGATGCAAAACAGCTAAACAAATGTATAAATAAAGCAAACCTATAAACTTAGTCACATTCAAATTAACGACATTAATTTAAAGAGAGGCCTGATCCTTGTTTTGCAAACGCCCACACAGGAGTGGGTAGGGAGGGCTCCCAGTGCTCTGGTCAGTTTGCCCTAAGCCTTTGCCTCATTCTTCTGTGTCAGAAGCAAAGTGAACACTTACTTCTATTGCCCGCTGGCTATTGGTCTTTCATAATAGGAGTGTCAACCTACAAAGAGTGATCAATGTGGATGGAGAGAGTTTAAATTTTAAAATTTTATAACAATAGACATATTGCCACTAAACACACTCACTTTGAACACACTTAGCCTACCATTCTCACCATTTTCTTTTCTTTCTTTCCTTTTTTTTTCTTTTTCTTTTTTTTTTTTTTTT
>NDGM011225452.1:705-11642 GCA_002564305.1 Octomys mimax
AGAGAGAGAGAGAGAGAGAGAGAGAGAGAGAGAGAGAGAGAGAGAATAAGAATGACAAGACATAGGGAGAAATCAATGCTCCATAACCTAAGGAGAGTTTCCTTGGAAGAAATTAACCCTGTTGACACTTTGCTTTCAGAATTCTGGCCCCTAAAACTGTGAAAAACTTAAAGTTTGGTTGTTTAAACCATACAGATGTTTGTGCCTTTTATGGCAGTTCTAGCTAACACTCTGCCACATGTATCATTGCCCCCCACCCCATCACAGCACTCAACACTAGAATTGCCATAAGCTCTGGTCTTCTCTTGAATTTTTTCTTACCTTACTATCTATCTTCTCCTCTACAGGAAATTGTCTTTCCACCAAACACTCTCCAGTAAATTCACACATGTGTGAAGTAGTTTGAAATTCAGCTTTATTGTTGGAGGACATATTGTTGGAGGACATATTGTCTACAACAGCAGAAAGCTCCAGGTCCTGGGTGGTGTCAAGTTTTGATGCCTCCTTTTGAAGTGCCAGGCTTTGCTTTCTTTTAAGTGCATTCAACTCCTTCATTGTCATCTCTAATCTTATTCTGAGTTGTCTTCCTTCCTCCCTGGCACTATTCCTTTCTGCTCGAACTTTACTCCATTTTTCTCTCCAGTTGGCAGTGCATTCGGACCACCATCGCATGGTCTTTTCCATCTGAGCAGCTCTGGCCTTGGCTTCTTCAAGTTCCCAAAGTTGAAGTTCTTTGCAAATATCCCAGCTGTCAGTGTTGAAGGAGTGAGCGCTGTAACTATGGCTGGTGTGGTACTGTGGGCCATGATGTGGAAAGCAGGAATACATGGACTCCCTCGGGAGGAAGGTAGGTACTATCTGGTCACAGCCTGGTTTCATTGATGACTGCTGCATCTAGAAGATTTGTGATTCCACAATTAATCAATGAATAGAATCAAAATTTGAATTTATCTTCTAAGGTCTTAAAAAGATAAAGGATAAAATTACACATTAACATTAGCCCTGCAATTATTAGAACAAGATTTACATGGAGAACACAAAGTTTAAAATGATGCATCTGGTCTGTGTGTTGCATATTTCTCTTTCAGCATAACTGAAAATATAAAAAAACTTGTGAATTTATATTTGCCTATAAAAATAAAAATTATTCATATTAAAATTTGCCAGAGGAGGGCTGGCAAGATAGCTCAATGGTCTAAAGCGCCTCCTTAGGCAAACTTAGGCAAAGGGCAGGAACCACTGTTCCAGACCCAGCACCACATGCTGTGCTAACCCCACCCCTAGGGCGGGCTAAGCTGGCCAAAACAAACAAACAAACAAACAAAAATTGCCCAAGGGAAAAAAAAATTAAGATGAAACTGAAGTCAGCGTGTGACATCAGCAATTCCTTTCAAAACATCTGATTAGGCTGTTACACTTGATCTACACCTTCCATGGTGATCCTCAACCCCATGACTGTGTCAAAGCATTCACGCCAAAGCTACGGAACACAGGAACATCAGGAGAAACCCTGTTTACATTGCTTTCTTCCTGCCTGAACAAAGACACATTTGGAGAAGTGTCACAGACTTCTTGTCACATGGAAGATGGTGAAACAGAAAAAAAAAAAAAAGAGCCTCCTTAATGAGTGAGCTGCTGTGTGAGGCCTACAGTACTTGCCTCTGGATTCCTTGCTTCGTGAGAAGGATGGCCTGCATTTATTTAAACTGTGATGGTTGAGTTTTTGGTAATGGGTAGTTGAGAGAATAAATAATTGATGCATACATTAATTTCCTACTTAGGTAAATATTGTGATAAGCTCTAAAAATAAAATATTGTAAGTAAGATATGGTTCTTGTTCTCAAAGATTTTACAGCATAGTTGATGCAAACACATAAATTTTAAAATGCATAATTTATGCCATAAATATTGTATTTATTCATTTATGCAAACTTGTCTGGAGTCAATGATAGATTCTTAGGTAATATTCATGATGATCTATTGAGTATTAGTTAAAACTATCTTCTAGTTATGAGAATTCTTCTCAGCTCAGATAATACTAAGCAGTTTTAGCAATTTCAAAGTTTTGTAAAGGAATGGAATTAAATTTTACATATAGATATCAAGGACAAATTAACTCGAAAGTGCATAGCATTGTATCAATGTGTGTATACATTACAATGATTAATATACTACTATAGCTATATTGAAAACACAATAATATCTTCCCTTTAAAGTAATTACTTAAATCATACAAATTAATTTTTAAAATAACAAAAGTTTCATGGTTATTGAGGATTACTTATGTTTATTCTGAGGTATGATTTTCTGGTGTAAATCATCTTTGATATTTATGTGCATGACATTAGTTTCTCTCATTTAAAAATTTTATTTTATATAATCACAGATCATAAACTGTCTCCTTATGATCCATGCAATTGAACGGCTTGCATTATACTGGTTAATTTATAAACCATTTCTTTATTCACTGAACATTGTACTACATAAAATTTTTTAAAGACAATATATTATTAAGATTACATGATTAAAAGACTTCATAATATTACAGTTAATTAATATTCATATTTATTTGTAAGAAGAAGTTGCATTTTGACAAGTGTTCTGCAAATGTGCCATACCAGTTCTTCCATTATTGTAGTACTTATAATAATATAGACTCACAGTAGTAATTATTTTGTTAATATTGGTATATGTTCAATCATATGTGAATTAGTACTGAGTTGGAGTACTATAATTGGTCTCTTCATTTACTACACTTCAAACAGTAACAATGACATGAATGACTACATTTCATGGGCCATTGCCAAACCACAATTAATATGCAAAAAAAAGAAAGTTCTATTAGAAACACATATAAAATATTTCTTTCAATTAGAATTCCACACTGAAGACAATCTAATTGTGCATATTAAGATGAAGATTATTTTTGGCCATTTTTAAAAATAAATCAGTATCATAAAATTCTAATGTCCTTCAAATGGTTCCTTAACTTTTATCTAACTGTACTTTGTATCTCACTGCACGTAATTGTGTTCTGGTACATTAAGATTTTTGCCTACCAATTAACTATGTATTGTTTTTACATCTGACTGAATAAAAAGTGGTTGGGTTTATGAATTCAGGCCTTGAACTTGACTAGCATTTCCTGTTCTAAGATGTTTTCTCAAGCAAAGATAACTTGTTTGATACTAGGATATTTAATATACAAGCATATTTTTATTAAATTATTCATCTCTCTATAGATATGTGTATACCCTCAATGGATTTTTTTGGAAGGCTCTGAAAGTACTCACCAGCGGCTGTAGCAAAAGACCTTTAAATAAGGGAAATATTTTAACACTGTTAATATTTTAATTTGGTTTCATACACTGATTTCTATGTTATAAAAATGCTCATGATAAGATTACCATGGTTGGTGTTATTAATTTTATGTACATATACATGCCTAGTTGTAATACTGAAGGCCAGAAGTGATAAAGGGATTTCAGCTGGCCAAAGTCCAAAGAGTTAACAAATCTGCATTCCTTTCTGGGGACTGTAAGAATTAACTTTCTTGTCTTTTCCTCCTTTAGAGACTGCCCTTGGCTCCTGGCTCCTTATTATCTCTCCATCTCCACAGCTAATAGGAAGCAAATCTCACTCAGTTTGTGACACTGACTCCAGCATCATTGTCACATCTCTCCTTTCTCTCGTTCTCTTTGCTCTTTCACTCATTAGGGCCCATAATGACACTAAGTATGCACATACAGTGCATTAGCAAATAATTAAAAGATATTGGGTCTGTAATTAACATATAATATTATTAAATATTATATTTTCTTCTAAATAAGAGCTTACTGTTTAAGAGGGTGAGATACAGACTTTATGAGTTCTAGTTCTCTGTCTGTCATGTTTTAGATAATTGACCTCGGACAAATTGCACCAAGTATTTTTGAATTGATATTCTTATTTTGGGGGGCAGGGGAGATAGCTCAGTGGAATAAGTGCTTTCCTGGCAAGTGCAGGGTCCTGAGTTCAATCCCTGGTACTACCAAAAAAACAAACAAGCAACACACAAATATTCTTATTTTGTGCAGGACAGTTGCACGAGGCCTGCCTGGTAAACGCAAGGCTCTAAGTTTGATTCCTGGTACCAAAAAGCAAACATAGAAAATATTCAAATTTGTAAAAGATGGCAAATAATACATCCTAATAACGTTGAATTCCTGGCACTATGAAATGGAAGATTAGCTGCACTATTTTGTATTTTAGGTAAGGTAAAATTTCTCAGCGGAATGGAAATCATTACTACATCTCCTACAAGCCTTTTAGGCTATTTTGGTCACCTAACCAGACTGCAGACTATTATACTATTTTATCAGTGGGGGGTTACAGGGTCTTGCTGTGAAGTTCAGACTCCTACTGCTCCTCCTGTCTTGCCTCCCCAGTGCTGGGATTACAGGCACGCGCAAACTCTATGTATGCCCAAATGCCATACATGAGACAGCATAGCATTTGATGGGTGCTGAGAGCACAGAGCTATCTCCCCAGTCCTATTATACTATTTTTTCCAGTTTCTTTTCTATCTTTTGAAAGAGAAATAACATATTTAGAAGCATGAAAAGTATAAGAAAAATGAAATTTATGAAAGTAAAAATAATTTCATATAATAAAAGTGGTAGGAAAACTTGAAGGAGCCACTTTATCCCATTGTTAAACATCTGTGAATGTGGGAAGTCTTATTTTTTCAGTTTTTTAAAATGTATTTAGTACAGCATCTATAGGGTCTCACTATGTAGATCAGTCTAGTAGTGATTCTCCTGTTTTCAGCCTCCCAAGCACTGGGGTTACAGGCACAGGCCACCACACCCAGTCTCAATAGCCATCGCAGTGCACCCTAGGGGTGGGGCCGGCACAGCTCGCTGGGGAAGGAACCCTAGCCGCTGCGCGCTGCCTAAGCAGACACTTAGTCCACTGAGCTATCTGGGCCACCCTCAATTCTTTATATGTTCTAGACAGAAGTCCTTTGTCTAAGAAGCAAAAAATGTTTGGCTAAAAGTGTTTCCCACTCTGTGGGTTGTCTTTTCACCTGGTTGGTGATATCTTTTGAGGTACAAAAAACTTTTTAATAAGATGAGATCAACAGTTGTTGGTTCTTTGGTTTTTCCCATGTGGTTCATGAACCCTTTGCCTAACACCCATGCCTTAAAAATTTCTACCTATGTTCTCTTCCAATTCTATTTTACTTTTTTCCATAAAATTAAGAAAAATATACAGCTTTATTAAACATGATGGCATACACCTGTAATCACAACTCCTTGAGACGCTGAGGCAAAGAGCATCACAAGGTCAGTGACATCCTAGGCAATTTGTTGAGATTCTGCTAAAAACTTAGGAAAGAGAAAAAAAGGAAAGGGAAGGGAAGAGAGGGGAGGGGAGGGAAAGGGAGAAGAGAGGGGAGGAGAGGAGAGGAGAGGATAGAAAGGGGGATTCTAGCAAAAAGAAGTTCAGTGCTACAGCACTTGAGGCCTTGCATTTGAGCCTAATCATGCAAAAAATTCAAAAAATAAAACATTAAAAATCCCAGCTTCAAAATATCCTTTTTTCCCTATAATGACAAAATGTTTTAGATTATTCTAAAATATATTTGATACATTTCCATTTTAGATGGTATGCTAAGATACCTCTTATTACGTCATACAACAATTAGTCTGCTGGTCTGAACTTTGTATTTTGAGTTCATTCTTTCATTCATTACAGCGTGAAGGAACTGCATGGTCTGTGGGTTGCTTATTGCTCCATTCTTCTCTATTTCATTCTATTCTACTTCCCATGCTGAAACCACACAGTTGTGTCTTTTCCTTGCACAACCTACCTGAGCATTCTCCTTCATACAGTCAGCTTGCTAAAAGGAAGTGCATGCTCTCCTCCCCACATGCATGTCATTCACTCAAATCATTCTCTCTGGGCCCATTGTCTGAGAGGAGAACCTCCAGTTCTCCACCTTCTCTGTGACAGGGAACAGATAGACAGTGTATTATGTTTGCATCTAGAATGTCCCACAGAAGGATTCTGTGTACAGAGGGGAGGAGTTTGTAAGTTTATTGAATTGTGCAGGCACTGTACTCATCGGTAGGTAATCCTCTCACACATTCACAGCTGACTATGTTATTAGGAGCAGGGCTTGTTGGGAAGAGGTGGGTCACTGGGGCCCGGATCTAAAAGGGTGTGCTCTGTCCCTGGGTCTTCCTTTGTTTGTCTGCTGGCTGGGGTCCACGAGCTGGGCAGCATTCTCCTGCCAGGCCTGGCCACCACACTGCTTCTGCCTTGTTATAGTCACTGATGAACTGGACAAATTCACCCAAAATAAAGTTCTTCTTTCAGTTATGAGTGTTAAACTTTGCTGGAGAAAATTGGGACCACGGAAGTGAGGTTGTTGCTAAGTTTAGAGATACGAACTAGAGTAGTCCTAGAATACTGTGAGCAGATCCTGGTGGACAATTCTGGACAGAGACCTTCAGAATCCTAATAAGAATGTAGAAAATAAAGGTCAGCCTCAAGAGGCTTCAGATGGAAGAGGAACATGTTGGAAATAGGGGCATTCATGCTTCATGCTGACAAGCAATTTGAGTAAACAGTTTTCTAGCAGGTTGTTCAAATTGAAGCTTTTACAATGTCTTACCTGGTTAGTACAAATTAAGGTACTAAAATATTAGAATGTCTTAGTGGATATATTACTAAATTTTATTTAGAACATACTTGGAATAATGAACAAGTATAAGAAATGTCTAATTTTTTTTAAAAAACACATGTCTATTTAAAGTATTCCTGAAATTATTTTCATCCAGTGTATCAAGTCTGATATAGGAAAATATTTTACCTATGATTTCAGTATACCAGTTTAAAGTATATTTCTTCTAACAAGAAATATATTATATATAATATATGACTTATTATCTATGTGTTTGGAAACATCACAGTTGTGAATTCACAGAATGTGTAAACATTTGCATTCACTTTAAGTTTTCAGGGAACAGAGCACAGTTTATCCCAATTCCATATCAGCTAATACAATTTAATGCTGCCAAAAATAGTGTGAAAGTACTCCATAAGGCTTTAAACTGAAAAGTGAAATTAACATTGTCTGTACTACAGCTAAGTTAGGTAGCTGTAGAAATATAGGCAATCAGGTAGGGCTAGGCCCTCCCTCAATGGAGTCCATATAAAAGATGAGAACACATTACAGCTGCAGCTGGAGGCACATCTGCCAAGTGCCAGTCCTCAAGGAGAAGATGGAATGACCAGGCTTACACACCTCCTGGAGAGATAAGCAATAAATTGAAGATTATATTTATCTGGTCCAATAAGATTTAGATAGACGTCAATCACCCACATGGGTGACCAGGTCCTCATGATCCATCTCTCTTTTTTTTTTTCCTTCTTCTTATTTATTTATTTATTTAGTGGAACCAGGGATTGAACTCAGGCCATTGCACTTGCCAGGCAAATGTTTATTCTGTTGAGCTATCTCCCTAGCCCCTTGATCCATCTCTTCCAGAAAAGGCTTTTGTTTTCTTCATGTATCCTTGTTATGTGGCATGTTTTCCCATTGGATCAATATTGCCTAAGTAGCTCTATTTGTAATCTTATTGGTTGATTGTAGTTTTGACCTGCACTGTTCCTTTCTCATAATTTTGTACCCACCATGTGATTTTGCTTTATAAAACTCCCCTGGAGAAGTGGGGTAGGTGGCAACCCACTTTTGAGAACCTGTGATCTATCACTCTCAATACATTTTACCTACTCTTAACCTTCGCCGTACCTTAGAATTTGGAGAATGTGAACTCTGTACCTGACATTCAGAAAGTTGGGAGTTACATTTCTTTCCTTGTGTCATTTGTAGATTTGCACCATATAATTGGAAGGATGGAAGAGTTGGCTTTTTCTGTGGATTTTGGATTGCAATTTGTTTGGATAATAAAAAATTGTCACTCTTGTTTGTCAACTGCTTATGCCTTATCTTTTTACACGTTGTTTTTCTTTGTTGTTTTTTGGGTTTTGTTGTTAAAAAGATAATAAATTTAAGTTGACAACATGGGGAGATTATGATGTTTCTTTGATGGGATTTTTTCCAGGAAGGGTCATGCATTCCTGTATTTGGACTTACAAGTTGCTGAATTTAGTGGTGCTCCTTGATTGACCTGCTTGAATTCTTTTGACTGCTGTGATTTGTTGTTTTATCTTAGACAAAGACCTTAGGGAAAAGTAATGCTAGAATATGGCCTAGTGGACTTTGATATTAATAAAAATACAAACTTATTGAATGCTGAAAAACAAGGCTTTCTGTGCCATCCAGTTTATATATGAGAAATATAGGCCTATCAATCATGAGACTCCAACTGCCAGTTAAAAGACAATTCATTTGGCAGCTGCTCTTGACAAGAAGGAGAGGTTTTGCTGGGGCAGTCTTGTTCTGATCCCCCTGCACACTTAATGGGAATGTCAAGTTTGTTCTGTCTCAGTTTTCTTTCTGGTCTTATCTTCCAATAGGGTGGAAGAAGAGATCTTAGTTCTTAAGGCTCCTACTCTCACCTTTCCAGGATAAGAATGAAGACTCATGGCAAATTGTCTCAATAATTTACTATGAACATGAGAAGAGAAATTTTTCTTTATCTGATCTCACTTTTTATCATTTCCTATCAATTTATACTTTCCTTTTAGGCATATTTCTGCCAAAGGTCAGAGAGAAAGAGACTATGAGAAAATTTGAACTTTTATCAGTAGCAATCTTTCCTTCCTATCCAACAATTAACAATTTGCAAATTAAGTCCATAGAAAATGAGCATTTGATAATGTAAAAGACAGGGAAGTCATATGAGGAACACATACCCCATCTCTGGGTCAGATGTGACATCAGAATAATTCCTGTCTAAGAAAACACACATAAAGAATGTTCATGCCTACTGTTCTGGCCATAGTTTCCTAGTTATGGGAAACTACATCTGAGACCTGGTGGAAATAATCAACTGCTGGGTGAGACAACAAGGACCTGCATCTGAAGCATCACACAAAAGGGACCAAGACATGTTTAGTTTGATGGAGAATCCGCAACCTACCACTGCTCCCCTCCTAGGCCTGGTTTTGTCATTTATGTGTGAGGAGGAGAGAAATACTTCTGATAATGTGGAAATTGTAGTTGCTGAGCAGTAAGTACAGGTTTTGGGCCACAAAGAGAGCTCAGTGATCTAAGTGCCTGCTAGGCAAGAGCAAGGACCCAGGTTCGAGCCCTAGTACTGCTTGCTGTGCTGGTCTCAGAACTTTGGATGCATGTTGTTGGCCACCCAAAGCAGGCATGGTGGCACATGCCTGTAATACCAGCACTGGGGAGGCTGAGACAGGATAACTATGGGTCTGAGCTACATAGTGATACTCTGTACCAAATAAATAAATAAATATTTTTTTTAAAGTACAGTTTTCAAACTGCAACTTCCATAAGTGTGTTATAGATTTAGAAACTTAGAAATCTTAGTAGATTTTAAGAAAAACTTAGCCTTGTCTTACTGCTAAGAAAAATTAGGTTAGGTAGGCAGCACAGAGGTTTTGGAAACTTCTTTGCCCAAAGGCACAGGGCAGGATTTTTCCAAAACATAACTTGCATCTGTCTCAGGAGGCAATTTCTTTTGGAGGCTGGGAACAGCTCCAACAACTTCCAATTTGCCCTTTGATTTTTTTTTTCTCTTCACTCTCTTTCAAGGAATTTTAAAACAATTGTTCAGGTCTCTTGATCATCAGTTTTATTTTGTTAACAGTGTTTCCTTCTTTCAACATGACTGTTATGGCTGAGATCAATAGCTTGTGCTTTCAGAAACACATGTTGGGGTTAGGAATGTGACTTTCTGGAGAAGGTAGAGATGCATGTCAGTAAAAGTGGCTGGTATCACCTGATCTACCTTCTGGTCATTCCCCAGATTTTAACTACCTGCTCTGGAGCAGGTAGCCTTGGAGAAAACCTTGACAGTACATAAAACCAATTAAGGACTCAAAGGAATGCCTATGTTTACCCTTGTTGTTTTGTAGATGGCAAATTCAATGTCAAATTCATTCATTCTTTTGGAATGTATTCTTAAGCTCTAGAAATTATTTGACCTTGACACATTAAGAAAGAGTGGTTTAATATTTTTCTGCATCTGCACATGGACTTTCTAGCCCTTGAGGTAAAGTGGAATGCAAGGGAAGGACACAAAGTTATGCTATTCCACAACTTGAATTGTTCCATCAAAGAAGGGAAATGGTCAGAACTACGTTATGTTGAGACTTTCAAGCATTAAACACAGTACTTACTTATATTTAAAGTGTAGATGTAAGTCACAGAGAGCCAGACACATCCAGCCTTTAAGGTACAATAGTTTGCATCTATTATTACTGAACCAGAGGTTCCTCTTTCTTGGCCTTTGGAGACTAATGGTGAGGTTTCCAAGGCAACGTGAGTCAAAGCCTCACCAATTATTACTGAGCCTGAGGTTCCCTTCACTTTCTCCAGGACTCTAAGCCAATCTTAATTCAAGTCTATATTGGGCTATATGCATTCCTGTCTGACTTTGTTCAAGCTTCACAAGCACAATATCCTTCACAGAAGGTGAGTGGATAATTTGGTCCTCCTCACGTCTGTGTGTCCTTTTCTCTCAGTGGCCTCAAACAGCTAAAACAAGATCAGAGAAAGCTTCCAGATGATTCTGATTGAGGTCTTTAAGGGACTTACTCAGATCTATGAACTAGACTGGAATGATGTAATATTACTCTTAATTCAAACATTGACATATTTTTTTGTTTGAAGAGAATTTTATGAAAAAAAAAAAAGACACAGAATTTCAAACAAGGGGGCCAGGGAGATGACTCAGTAGAATTAGTGCTTCCCCGGCAAGTGCACAGGCCTGAGTTCAATCCCCAGTTCCACCAAA
>NDGM011225482.1:0-12367 GCA_002564305.1 Octomys mimax
CCCCTGTGCAATTGTATTCCTTGCTCCTCTCCTCTTAGCCTGTACTCTGAGACAGTAGCTGCCCACACATGAAAGGAAGGTGTCAGTATTCAGAGACTTTTCCAGAAGCAGACTTGAAACCATAAAAAAAAAAAACCAATTTATTAGGCTATGATTAAAAATGCACACACAATTAACTGTGGAAATGCTTGTTTCTTTATATCCTCAGGACAACAATTCTGGGCAAATTTTTCAATTTATCTGCATTTCATCAATGTGGAAGACCATATAAATAAATGGCAGTGGCGGATCCTGGGGCAATGAAGAGGTCATGAAAAAATCCATAATCCACAGGAATTGAAAGTCTTAATAAAGATAATGCCCTGCTCAGGAACTGTGGAGCTAATGCATACTTGTAAATGTCTCAAGAAAAGATGGAGAAAGAAGGAAAAGAGGGAGAACAGAACTTAGAATGTTGAGGACAGAGGACCAGGAAAAGAGCCCAAGGACTCTTGTATCCCAGGGTCCCTCTCTCCGAGGCTGGAGCCCCACCCCCTTGGCTCTCTCCCCAGTTGTCCCTATGATACCCTCCAGGAGGCATCCACAGATGAACTTGGTCAGCTCTAGCACTGCTGCCACAAGAAACCCAAGCAATCCTCAGCATCTCAAAGCCAGGGAAGGGAATCAGAGAGTGTTAGCTGCACTTACCTACCACCAACCAAATAGTGTCAGGGACAGACAGGGGCTGAAATACGGCAGGCGGGGATGCAGGGCTTAGGAATGGAAAGGGGTATTGTGTGGGAAGCATGTTTTAGCCAAATGTCGCTAATAACCATTGTTTATCAGATCTCCCTTACTCGTAGGCCATCAGGCATGTACAGATGATCCCTGACTTACCATGGTTAGATTTAGGATTTTCCAACCTTATAAAGGTACAGAAACTGTAACTTTCAGTAGAAACTGTACTTGAAGTTGTGGATTTTGATTCCCCCAATCCCTGGCCAGGTAGCAGGATCTGGCAGACACTTCCTTGAGATTCTACCAAGAGAAGATGGAGCTGCAGCTCCCAGCCAGTTACGAAGCTCCAGGATAAACAAGTAATACGAGAACATCCTCTGTGCTGGGCTGTGATAGGGCCAGGCTAGATGTAGTAAATGTACTTTTGATTGATGATTATTTTCAACTTATCTGAACATAACCTCATCGTAAGTCAAGGACCATCCATATTTATTTAAATTTAGTTGGCACTGCAAACTTTGCAGATAGTATTCATTCAACTAATGAATAAACTTAATGTATAATAAGAATTCCATTAGTGAGCGTGGAACAGGGATATGAACCACACATACCCAAATCCAACGTCTATGCGTTTAACCACAGCCCTGCTAGGGAAGACACTGTTACCTCTTTAGTGGTGTATGGTTATCCATCTGGTGAGACACTCCTGTAGAAAGAGTCTGCATCTCTCAGTCTCACTTTGGTTAAATCAGAGACACAAGAGATATAAAGAAACCTCTCTGGTTTGGGACATGGGCAACACAACTGACCTCTTGAATGAGAGAAAGACCAGAAATCAAGAACCTCCGGTTCCTTTAGGTCATGAATTACATGTAGATGATAAATAATCATTAAATGCATGATTAATTTCCTCTGTCAAACTGTACACGTAGTGTTAAGCATAATAGCACCTGGCATGTGGTAAGTGTCCCTAAGTGCATTATGAGTAAGTCGGTAAATACACGAACTAATGAATGAATGTGCTTACAAAGAAGAAAAGTCTCTATACTCATCTGTAGGAGACCACTGCACATGGAACAACACACCAGCCCTACCGTTATCAATCTTTGTGCCATATGTGAGCACCCAAAATTCTCTTTAAGTGAAAGGAATGTGGCAGTTACAGTTATTTACGTAACAGAATGTGTCAAGAGCAGTAAATAAGGTGCAGGCTGTGAGCATTGTCAAGCTGGGAGGCACCTAGCATACCACTGAAGCTTTCCAGCCTCAGCCATTATTCTTTAGCATTTCCTTGCACTGCCCTTCTTCTAAAGAGTCAATCTGGACTTTTAATTATTTGCTCTTTGACCTGATGCATATGGATTTACAGCACACTTTCAAGGCTATGGGATCTTTGCCTTGGATTTTCTATTGTTTAAAGATCAATTTTAACTAAGCAAAGCTAATTAGAGATCAACAAACCCTTCCAATCTCTATCTAGGACCTAGGTAAGTGTTTAAAAATCTAGAAAATTTTCCAACAGAGTCAAAGTTAATTTCACAGGCAAGTACAGGAAAAATAGTCATTCAAGAGACAGAACTTTTAATGGTCGTTTTCAACTGATAGGGCCTTAAGAAAACAAAGGGCAAGAAGTCAGAACTCCTGGGCTTTAAACACACTGTGATCACTACTGGATGTGTGATTTTAAACAAATCACTAAATTTCACTAAATCTCAATTTGCCCAACTGAGACCTTGAGTGTTGAACTCTGCTAGGCCTGTAAAAATGCACGAGTTATTTTATTGTAGTCAATCTTATCCCATAAATGTGCCAGACTTATCGACAAGGTTTTGAATTCTCTGAATAAACTTTCTTCTTTCATCTCTTCCATTGCTTCCAGAAAACCACTACAAAAAGCTGATCAGCAGGCAGCAGGATTGAAGTAAATCAAGATCCCCCTTATTCCCATACTAAAAAATATGAAAACCTTCCCAGGTTTATGTAAAGAGAGCCCTGTAGGTAAAAAAACAATGTGCTACATTTACGTGAGGTGGGCTTTTAATTTTTGTGTCCTTTCTCAGGTACATGTGATCCTTTAAATATTGTGTGTGCACTTGTTTCTAAGCCAAGGTATGCATCTTTCACTCTCAGTTAAAGACTCAAGTGATTTCATACATGATTTCCCCAAGTTAAATTTTCATTGAAAGTGGAAAATACTCAATTTCTGTTTGCAGTAAGTGGTTTAAAATGCATGACAATTAACAAATGAGTCCCATACAACCCTTTCCTGTAACTAATGCACTGAAGCTGAATTCATCAATTACAGGATACAATATCTACCTTGATGAATATACAGCTTCCTTAGACTTTGTGCTTTTTTTCCTTGTTTGCTTTGTTGTTCTATGTGTTCTACTCATAAACTGTCTCTAGCAAACCACAGTAAAGGTGTCTTCCTTCCCTCTGGCCACTTTGCAATCCACACTTCACTGCACTGTCACAGCAACACAAGCTCCAACTACCCAAGCCAACTCGCTTTCTAAATCTGCAACCACAGCCTGGGAAGAATCTTGTATTAGGGTGTTACATGCTAGATTTAATGTGAATGTTGTAGTCTGAAGTGAAAATTATTTGTACAGCTGGAATATAACATTTGCATAAGTTACAATTAAAAGGGAAAATATAATTACAAATTTTCAACTTAATTTGAATGGTTTTTAAAATGCTCATTTGGCACAGGCAGCAGCTTGCAGGCAAGCAGAACGCGCTCTCCGAGGCGCATCCCTTTGTCTGGGTAGCGATAGTGAGCTCATTTTGGAGGGCTTGTCCTAACCACACGATCCCAACAGCACTGCACATGGAGAGCCTAATACAAGGCAATGTTTGTTTTCAAAATAGGATTACAACATACACAGTCATTCATAAATATTTGCATCTTTTAATTGTTTCTCAAAATGAAGCAGCAAGTGGTATCACACAGGAATATCATTTCTCCTGTGGAGGGAATGAGCAGCAGAATTTTAACTAGCTTCATTCCCTTTCAGCTCTCAGATCTGAGATCTTCGGTCTCATCTCCTGTACAGTGTTTTCCTCATATCACAGTCTCTTTAATGGCTCCAGTTTCTGATTTCTCCCCCCTTAATTACATGTCTTTTTCTTGTACCTCCTTCACACTGAAGACATGTCATTCTTCACAGAGATAGTCTCAGCTAGGTATTCACGGGCTGAGTCCATTCGTTGGTTCATTTTCAAGAATTCTTTTCTACAGTGGAGAGGAATCCTTTTTTATCCTCAAACACAAAAATCAAAATTTTCATGAGGCTGTGTACAGCATGTTTACTTGAAACCTTAGTTTCCCAAAGTCATGATAGCCGTGATTATAATGGAGCATGCATTGTGCTGTATCAATGAGCTTTGGAAAATAGAGGAAAAAGAGAAAATTATTCCATTCAGGCTTTCTCAGAAAAAATGCATCCAAAAAGGCATATAAACAAAAAAATTACTATTATTGTGAATTACACAATTAATGATGTCTTTCTACTTTCCTAATCTTTCTTTTCATAGCTATCTCCAAATAATGAGTTACCAGAAGATACTCTAAGAAAAGATGAATTATAAAAACTGATCTTTTGTTCTATTTACCCTGGAATCTGCAGGGGAAATTCTATGTCAAATAGAAAGCCATAAACTAATAGCATAACCTTATTTGTCTTTTTCCTGAGAATCACAAAGGTGCTAAGTTGATAGAGAGTGTTATTAGGTAGTGTGCCTTTTTAAAATCCCAGAAACCCTGTTTATTTAAAAAGTAGCAAATACAGGAAAATGAGAAGACCGCCACACTTCCTTCAGGAAATGTTACTTACAATCACCAGTTGAAATTAATGAGGAAACAACATACTGTATATGATGGTATATGATGCCTTGGGGAATACTCACATTTGGATTGCAGACTTACAATCACTTCACCCCTCAAAACCAGGATATAAATGTTATATATAAATATATAATATTATATATTTGATGAGGATAATTGATAATGAGAAATTCCTAATTTTAAATAAATTTATTCTGTGGCCCATAGATTTCTTCCAACTTCCTAAGTTATCAGTTTCCCCATTTCATTCTTCTTTGTTGCATGGTACATAAATTTTCATCTGGTCTTCAGTTTGTGCTCAAGTCAGGAACTAGAAGAATGCCGTTTTCCTAAAATGGCATTACCCAAAGAATGAACCGTCTACCACTGATGAAATAATTTTATTTCATCATACCTCAGTGTTTTATCTCTTTATTTTAAACAACGTCACACACTTGTGATTTTATCAATTTTATGACTTACAGTAAGGTCAAATCACTCAATTTTGAGATGATTTTTAAATATTAAAGACAACAGCGCAGGTAGTATCTTGAAAGAGGTGTGTAAGAACTAAAGTGCAGGAGACAGTGTCCACCAGGGACTGAGTGCTTAAAGAACAAGAAAAAACTCCTCAAAAAATATTTGGAAGGAAATTAGAACCCCAAGGAAGGCCCACGAATTTCTAATTCCTATTTTTCTCTTTGATTCACAGATATCATTTCTCAATAGGAAAAGCACCACAGCATAGCAGCTTTCCTCAAAGGCAGAGGTGGCCTTGGAGCTGACATGCGCTGGGAGGCGGAGGGACTTCCTTGGAGCCTCAGGAGCGCAGAGGGTGCTAGCAGCTTAGTGCCTCAGCGCAGAGGGTGCTGCAACTCAGTAGCTCAGCAGTCCCTCGGGCAGGACTGCAGCAGCGCTGACCAGTAGGTGAAGGGCACTCACAAGCAGGAGACACTGCAGTGGAAGCAAGCAGAGGGGAGGAGCTGGCCACCTCCTCACGGCCCTAGCTGCTGGCCAGGCCACATCTTCTACTTGCCTGCCTCCTTCCTTCCCATCTCCTCCCTTCCGGTCTTTGGTCTTCTCCCATCTCTCATCAACTGAACTGTTTCTCAAGTTGTAAATATGGGCGATCACACAGCTTTAAGTTTTTGGTTCTCTGAAAAGGTTACACTTCGGTTAAAAATGGCCCTAAGCTGGTCTTCACTTACACATTCTCTGGGATGGATACCCAACCCCCATCATGTAAAATAGATCAGTAATGCGTGCTAAGCAAAAGGATCATTTTACCCCTCTTGAGAAAAAGAGTAGTACATTACAGGAGCAACTGTGGGAGTGAAGAAGACAGAGGGCCTCAGGAGGGATGCTTCCGAGAACCAGTGCACTTTGGTATCCTTTGCTCTATCTCGAAGACGTCACATCGTTGCCAGTGGAAAATACGGGAAGTCTAGAGTAATTCATTATTAAGACAAAAATTGATCATTCTTTAAATGCTCCTTCACCAATTTTTTTCATATAAGCTACACTCCTAAAGCAAGTGTTGGAATGAATGGGTGAGGTAGTGCAGCGATTTTCACATCAAATTTGTCAGAATCCTATAGGTGAGAGACAGGGATATGTAGGGTGAGAGAGAAGAGAATTAGGTAAAAATCTCTCCAAGATGCATGACCCCTTTTACCAACAAAAGTTCTGGGTTTTTTTATGTTTTATACAAAGCAATCACTAAAGCCTTCATTTGAGAAGAACAAACCTGTTGTAAAATTTGAAAAATCATAGGAATCAAAAATGTTTCTAGGTTGACCCTGGGAAAACAGAGAACAAGTTAAGAATGATGACTATTTCTTTTTTCTGACTGATCATGTCTTCCTATTACTCGAATGCTTCATTGAGGTCCCTGGTGCTCTTCTGTGGAACACACTCCTCTTGGGCCTTGGGAATCTGTCCTCACTCTTCCTTCACTCACTCCTTGGTCAGATAGCGGGACAGCTGGCATTGCTTGGGAACAGAAAGAATACAGAACAGATGGATGGGATCGCTTTCCTTCTGTAGTCTTATACAAGCGTGGCAAGGAACTAAGGTGTCGATTCTGACATAAGTCAATACACCTAAATGTTTCTTTCAGAGAAGAGATGACCACGTTGAAAAGTAGTTTGGGTGAAGAGACTTACTAATTTCAAATGGGCATCTGACTCTTAAGGGGAAACATACTTCATTGACAGGCCTGTGATGTCACTGTTGAATTCCATTAATATACCCCTTTGAGGGAGTCAGGCAAGTGAAACATAAATAACTGCCTGATGAGGTATACATGAAAATGCAACTAGTCAAAGTGAAAATTTTAAACAATAACTGCTATTTTAAAAAAACTGATAGAAGTTAGTAGGACAATCATTTCAGCTATCCTGTATATAAGCTTATACGATTTTCCCCTTTTCTTTTTTTTCCTATCTTTTTTCCTTTCCCTCATCTTCATTGTGTATTCCTTGTATTCAGTTTCCTTCCATTTTACATCTATTATACCTTTCAGGTTTTATTTATTCTTTCAGGTTAAGAAAAAGAAACAAAATGCAATTATATCGAGTGCTGATAGAGATGAGTGTGCCTGGCAGGTAGCTTCTTAGATGAATGGTTTGTGCTTTCACCTCTGCATAGATGGCAGGTGACTGGGATGTGTGACAGTCTTGAGAGACTGACTAACCTAGATACAGCTATTCAAGACAATCAGGTATGATGTCATCTGCATGAGTGGGGGTCTCTAGGGCAATGCTTCTAGAACTTCTTGAGGTCTCTCCCAGAGGTCAATACTCCTGCCATAGCAAAGTAAGGGATCAGATATAAATAGGGCAACTTTTTTCACAAGTAGTGAGAGAAATGGAACTCATTTTGACCAGGGACATTATAAGAGATTAGTTTATACTAGAACCAGGAACATAGAGTCTTATCTCTCTCACTGTTTCAATAGCTGAGTCCACACACTACGTGAATAGACAGCAAGTGAACTTTGACTCACAGGTTGAACTCCCACCCTATGAAAGGAACAGTAGAATGCTCTTCCATATCTACCTCTCATCTGTCGATTGTTACTAGCTCCCCCAACTTCCCACCCCTTTCTACAAAATAAAATCCAAACCTAAAATTATAGGTCAAGACTATTGAAAATCCAAGCCATTATCTGTTCCCCAACTATCTCTCACATATCCTGTATGGTATACAATTTACAGTATCAAGACAGCCAGGGATCAGGGACGAAAAGGAGGATCCAAGGTTGGAGACAGACCCTGCCAGTTCCTGTTCCCAGGGACCCACTTCTTCCAACTGGGTATCACCTCCTAACAGTAGCCTATTGATAAACAGAGCATCCATGTAATCCAAATCACCTTCCAAAATTACACACACACAGGACTGGAGAGATGGCTCAGCAGCATAAGTGCCTGCCTGGCAAGTACAAGGTCCTGAGTTTAATTCCTGATACTACAAAACAAAATCAGAAATGCAATCACACACACATGAGCCTTTGGGGAGACATCTTCACTCTACGTCATACATATCACAGTGGACAAGAGATCTAGAACAGAGTGTAGCATCAGTCTCTTGCATCTAGCCACACTTTTCCCCATGGAACATATGTCTAAGCCTTTCACTTCTTCATAGATGGAGGTGACTGGGGTGTACGGCAGAATTCCAGAAGACTGACTAACCTGCTTAAAACTATTCAAGGACTCTTCTACCCATAGAGCAAATGTATGAATAGTACATAAAGTACAACTTGTACCTTCAAACAGCCAGCGCTCTCAGTGTTTGGGCATAGACCTGTGATTAGGAGCATGAATTCTTAAGTCAGTCACCTGGTTTCAGATGTCAATTCCATCACTTACTGGTGGCTATGAGTGAGTCAGTTAACCTCTCTGTCCCAGGAGATGAGGATAATGGTGTTCCTGTCTCACACCTGTTGTGAAGATTACACAAATTATTGTGCATAAAACTCTTCAAACAATGCCAGACATACCATAGACATTGTGCATGTATCAGATGATGGTAAGCACACATTGAAAATTCTTGAATTTAGGGGCACAAACATGAGTAATTCAGAATCACTGATATTTAGAGAAAGCAAAAAAGAAGGACATTGCTCCCCCACTCCCCCACTGACTCAAGGCTACTTGGCTCTTCCAAGTGGCAGCATATAGTGGGACTGAAATCAATGGCCGGCCCAGAATGTTCAGGTTCTTGCCAGAGGACACCAGGCCTCTGTGGGATGGAGGGGACCTTGGGGACCCCAGAGAGAGTGCACAGACATCTAAGGTGGCCAGAGGGTGCATAGCTACATGGAGAAATGACAAAGGAGCCTGACGGAAGTGACACCACCCACTGGATTTATAACTGCTTCTACAAAAGCAGTGACACACAGCATGAGAGACCTTCCCTGGACCAACCAAAAATATGTAGAGCTGGAGCTCTGCCAGAGTGTGAAGGTCTGTTGTGAGTCTGGTGTGATAAACCCCACCCTCACCCCACGCCATTGGTGTGACTTTATTTTTAGGGACAGGGAGTGTAGAGAAAACATTAAAAGAGTGAATTTGGGATTAAGAAAGGTTTGTCATCCTTCAGCTAAAACCATTTTTCACTGAGCACCCACTTTGTGCCACAGCCTCTTCTCTGGCTGACAGAAATACCACAGAGACCAAGACGAGAGTCTCCCACAGACACAGGTTACTTTACAGAGGGGACACAGGTACTGAAGAAGTAAGCAGATGAATGAGCAAGCTTTTCTCTGTCACAAGAGCTGTGGAGAAGATAAAATAAATGATGAGGTGGAAGACTCACTCGGTGGAATCCCTTTCACATGGCAGCCAAGTGAAGCTCTGGGGCCCAGTGAGGTCCAGGGATCAGGAAGAAGCTCACCTTCCAGACAAGGTCTAAAGGGAGACAATCTGGAGGACTCTAAGGTAGGAGTTCCTTGGCAAACTGGGGGAACAAAATGAAAAATAAAGTCAAGAACAAAGGTCAGCAAACTATGGTCTGTAGGTCATTTCTAGCTTGTTACCTGTTTATGTAAATTAAGTTTTATTGGAACACAACCTCATGCTTTTGTGCATTTAATATCTCTGGCTGTTTTTCTGTTCTAATAGTAGAGTTGGGTGGCAGCAATAAAGGCTATATATGGCCTATTTACCTTTACAGAAGTCTGCTGAATGATGGTATAAGCATAGTAAAGAAGCTGGGGTGAAGTTTTAGGGCTAATGGGGTGGCCAGCTCTCAAGGCTCCGTAAGCCATAGAAATGGCCTGGACTACAAACTCAGTGCAATGGGAAGGGACTAAGCAGGGCAGACAGGGGGCCTGATTTGTATTCTTATAAGCAGGAAATGGACTATAGCAGAAAAGTGATGGCCAAGCAGCCACTCAGGCAGCTACTACAAATCCTGGTAGGAGAAAAGGTGCCAAGGATGAAGACATAGCGGTACAGATGGGACAAGCAGTTCAGATACAAAAGCTCTTTGAGTGTGAGGAGGCCCGAGAATCCTAACTCCACTGTATAACTTCAGGCAAGTTACTCAGATCGTCTAGTTTCACCTCAGTAAAGCCCTTGTAGAAATACTGTATTGGTTAAGCCATGAAATGCATCTAAAGTGCTTGTCAAAAAGTAAGTGTTCTATAACTGCTGGCTACAATTATTGTTGCTGTTGTTCTTGACCAGTGAGTCTGTAGAAAAATCATGCAGCAACACACAGCTCCCAGTACTAGCACGTGGTGTGCTTCACTCCTTGATTAGATTTGTGAGCTCCCTGGAGACAAGGAAGCTCTCCTATCCATCTTTATATCCCCAAAACTGTGCCTAGCACATGGTAGATGTTTAATAAGTGCTTATTGATCAAACTATTATGTTCTTTTTTAAAGAATGGTGAGTATTAGTCATTCTGCCAGTTTTCACCAGAAGTGTTCTGTTTTTAGGAAGGATAGAGTACCTTTTAATGACACAGGACCAGGAGCCAGTACCCAGCATTCTTTCTATGTAAATGAAAATGCAGGTACTACTCCCCAGGAAATGGAAACATCTAACCCAATAAAATATGGCAATAACGCATTCAATTTGAATGACAAAATCATCATTCTCAAGAAATCCTATCGTATCAAATGTGTCTACATTTCAAAAGTCTCTGCCACAAGACAGATGCAGTAAGAGCTAGAAACCATTGCTCTAATATTATGTTGTTTTCAGACTTACTCCAAACCAGCTGGATGTTGCAACCTCTTGTCCAGCAATAGCAGATGATCCCCTATTTTCACCTTATAACTCCCTTCTTTTCATTGATTCATTATTCTGCATACAAAACTAGCAGGATTTCTATCTAAATTGAGACTTCAGAATTATTTCTCACATTTCTGATTTTTTTGGCATTACCACTTACCACAAAACACTGAAAATCTATTCTTTTGAAGGAGTAAGATTCTGTCAAAGTAAAATGCTAAATAGTATCTTCACATGATTTCAAGTGAAAGTAAGTATATCATACACATTTATGTGATTTTTAAATTTTTATTCATTTTTTATTATTACTTTTTTAATGTATTTGGTGCAGGGTCTCACTATGCAGCTTGGACTCATATTGATCCTCCAGTTTTCAGCCTCCCCAGTACTGGGATGACAGGCCACCATGGTGCGCCACCGTGCTCAGCCTTGGTGGAGGGCTCAGCGCGCCTGCAGGTGGGGCCAGCGCAGCATGAGGTGCCAGGGATCAAACCCCGGTCCCTGCACTTGCCTAAGTACGTGCTTAGCCCCCTGAGCTATCTTTCCAACCTTAAATTTTTTGAATGGAAAAATGCCACAATAATCATATAATACCAAATTATAAAATCCTCAAAGAGGCAAGAAAACTGGCACATATATCTGTCCTTTCACAGTAAGTAAATGTGTCCTTACTACATACTGTTGTTGTATTTTAAAAATTAAGTAGAAAAAACTTGAAAGATTAACCAAGTAAGACTAGGTGAGAAAATAACTTTAGCAGTGGTCATCAAATCATGGCAGTATTAAGCAAACTTGTCAATTTAGCTAAGAAACTATAAGAGTATGAGAAAATTTTTAAAAAACATTTAAAATAACAACACTGTGCTCACTTCAGAAGCACATATAAAATAACAGAACACTAAAGAAGAGAATACCTTTAAAATAGAGAATAGCCATGAGGGGGAGAAGGGTGTGTGTGTGTGTGTGTGTGTGTGTTTAATACAAAACCTGGCATCTCACAAATAACGTATGTTCCATATTATGTGGCAGTTGCTATGGTAACAACCTTTATTTTCTGAAACAGTACACAGATGTGTACAACATACTAACGTGCTGGTTATAAATTACAGCTTTTCCCATAGTTCAGTAACTTAAGAATTCTAGCTTCCTGAAATCTCAGAAGTTCCGTTGTTATTAAATTTTTTTATGAGATAATTTTCCTTGTACTTTCAAAATGAGAGCCTTACCAAGCAGACCCAGAGGAAGTAGCCACAGGAAAATGGGGTGTCTCGGAGAGTAGAACTAACAGAGCCCAGCTTCTCAAAGGGTCTGCGTATTTCCCAGGTAGGAAAAATTATTTCCAAGAGTTAAGCATCATGTACAATACTCATAAGAAATAAGTCAACTGCAAAATGTCATAAAGTTATGAATTGATCTTATTAGAATGTGCCTTATTTGTATCTTTAAAAGAAATTATTCATAGAAATGTAAGCACATTAATATCATTGTATTAGTTACATTAGAATTACATTAGAATGAGAAAGTGAATTTGCCTAGGTATTTGATTTCTTTCTTTTTTTTTTTTTTTTTTTTTTGG
>NDGM011225484.1:354-16605 GCA_002564305.1 Octomys mimax
TGTACTATGAATAACTACTACGAAGACAACAATATGCAATGTATGAATTATTGCAACTGTCCTACTAACCTGTTTTGAAGCTGTCTCGTTATTTGTTTCTCAATAAAACTAATAAAAAATACTTGAAAGTCTTTTCAAAAGTTGTCTACATTTTTAAAACATTTTGAGAAACATGTGTTAGGTTTACAATGTGAAAACTGTATATAGCAATCTCAGCAGAAAAAGAAAGCAAAGAAACAGCATCATTACCAACAAAAACTAGAAATTTTCATGCATGGGGATGTCAGTGGTCGAGTCCATAATCAATGAAACCATGTTAGGACTGAAGCCTTCTCCTCTCATAAATTTTTCTGCCCAGACTCAAGCTTTCCTTATTGCTCCACACACCTCCAAACCTCTGTCAAATTAAGATCATTTGTGTACCCACTTTAAAATTCTGACCCATATCTCAATATTTTCAAAGCAGGATGGGAGTCTGATGACTTCCTCTAAATACAGCTCACACTGTCCTTCAAGTCACCACTTGCCTCACTCAGCTTGTCCGTAAAGAGGAAGCACCACTGGTGCAGTGTTGGCTAAGGTTAAAGCCACTTGGGCATCATAAATTGAGAATCTGATCAGTAGTGTATGTTTCTGCTTATTATAAAAATAAATAATGGAGCAAGGGATTCAAATTTCTAGACAAAGATTGGAATTCATTTAAAACCATGAGAATCTCCTTTTATCAAATTGCTATTAGCCAAACATAATTTATAATAAAACTTATTTGAGTACAGAGATATGATTTTACTGATTATATAGATATATAAATTTAAACACAAACACACACATACATATATACACACACAAAAGTATAAATACACATATGAATATGTGCTTTTTTTATAAAATCTAATATCCTCTCAAAGGTTCCTCCAAATTTGTGGGGACTAGAGTCTTTCAGCTTCGATCTCCTGTTTCTTTTAAATTACTTTAACTCAAAGATGTTATATCCAATAATCTCCAACTTGTCTACTTCTTGCTTATACAGCACTGGACTTCAAACAATCTCATTAATTTCACATAAGGAAAATAAATGAAATGTAAGCAACAACTCCAAAACTCCACAAAAGTAAAAAGCCACTTTCATACAAAGGAACTGTGAATCTGGCCTAACTTTATATCCCCCAAACACAAGGAGCTTAAACCTGAACATTAGCTATTTCTGCTCTGAAATAGTCCCTTAGCCATTTCTAGCTCTAAAACAGAGAGGCCCTGCCCTGCTGCAGGATTATACCTCTGCCTCTCTGTACTTGTCTCCCTCTCATCTCCTTTTATACCCTAATATTTTCTATTTGTTCTTGGCTTTTCCTCCATTGCTCACAGATTGGCCATTAATTTTTTGTCAGTTTGATTCATGTCATTAATCAATTACTTTTAAAAAACCAATTGCCTTCCTAAGAAGAATTTTGAAGCCTTCTATTAAAGAATAACATACTTTTATCCCTACTATAAAGTTCTTAGCCAAATCAGTGGAGAGGTAATTTTTCAAAGTGATCTTTTTTTCTATTCAAAAAACATTAACAATTATCTTCCACAATCATCTAATATGAATAAATATCCCTTCTTTAAATCTCAAAATAACTCAAATCTAAAACTCCCATTAGACCTATGAGAAATTATCTAAAACTCTTGCTGTGTCATTGAAATATATAACCACGCTTATGAATTCTGAACTTGATTTTTTAAACAGTCGGTGTTGCATTCAGCAGATGACTTGAATTTTAATTTCAAAGTGGAGAATTTGAAAACTAAAACCTTCTTATTCTTGCCATGTCCTTAAGAAACACTGAGAGGAAAGTTCAGCTTTGTCCTACTTCAAAAAATCCCTCCCACAATTGATAGGTGCTGATGTAGTATGTTGAAGAATGCCAGTTTACATTTTTAAGATGAAAATGAGAACAAATTGCAGTTTAAAATCATTTCTTAGGTAGGAAACAAGCTGCTCCTGCCCTGGGGGAGGTTCTGCCCCACTCATGAAATCTATGTGTTTGTCAGATGAGTGAATCCAGTTTAAGTTTTCCTTGTCATTTCCACACTGGGAGGGGACTTTGGAGCTCTCTGCCCAACAGGTTATATGATGTCCAGATGTCTCCATGTCCCCCTCACATGCAAATATACACTACAGACCTTTGGACATATACAAGACACGACTGGCCAAAACATGGGCATATTAAGGTTTCTATGTCTTACACTTTACAATGAGGCATTTGGAGGGAAATGGCTTATAGACTAAAATGTAGGAAAGGTCAGATTTGAATTTTCAGTAACAAAACAAAGTAAACATGATGATGCCCATCTCTAATTCCAATTACTCAGAAAGAGGAAGCAAGAAGTTTACAAGTTCAAGACCAGCCTGGGCAACTCAGCGAGCCCCTGTTTTATTTCAGAATTAAAAGGGATGGGGATGTAGCTCCGTGGTGTAGCACCCCTGGGCTCAATCCTGGTGCCACAAAAGAAAGGAGAACAAATGCAAATTTTTAAGGAAAATTGCATTTGATAAGTTACAGGTAACTGTAGGTCATTTCTTAAATATATTATCATTAATTTATATTAAAATGATATGTGCTATAAGAATATAATGATAATAATTTTATTACTTAGGAAAAAATAGTGAATTTCAATTATACAGAAACAGCCTAAAAGTTTCTTACCAAATTTGAATCTATGAGCTGAATACTGTTGTGAAGTCAGTATCCAGTGATATGTATTTGTTGAACCTTTTTACGAAGTACTGATATCATGTTTATCAACTAAAATGGAAGAGCACTACAACCATTGTTATAGAATATTTAAAATGTATCAAAATTAGTGTTTCTTTATACCGTGTGCTATAGATAAATTACTATTTACCATAAATACACTAAATCAAATAATTTAATCCTGCAAAGGGAAGTTTCAGGAAGTATCCATTAAAATTTCAAGTCAGCCAAGTGACATAAGTCAGTGTTGATAAGAAAAAGATAGCTGGTCACTTATAAATAGGATGTCCTGTAATAGATTAACTAAGTAAAATAATACAGTATCAGTCTCCAACTGGTACAGTAACACTATCAAGAGGTTAAAGTTTATGCCAAAGAGTAACTACATAGCTCCTAGAAAGTCTTTGTAAAGAAAGCATTTTCAAGACGGAAAAGGTAAGTGACACACAGAGAATGGATTGAATTATTGAGTTTGTTCTATTAAAATATCGAGTATCTAAATGAGGAGTGAAAATAAATTAGTTGTGATTTAGTGCTGTCAGCAGTAGGGAATGAGCCATGTGAGATGGTGTTGACTTGAGGGAGCCCCCAAACTCGTGACTTTATGGGGACATGAAACTCCTTCCAGGTGCTCACTTTAGAATCTGGGAATACTGGGATGAGCAGCATTAGAGGCCAAGAAAAGCCTGGGATACTTACAATTGTATAACAGAGTCACAGGTTATGAGCAGCAATAACAAGTCTGCTATATTAAAGTGTCTATTTCCGAATCAGCAGAATGAGCTCGAAAGGCCATCAGACAGTAACAGCTCATCAATCAGTGGAAATAATTGATGACTTAAGATGTTATGAGGATTTATGCTCCATAGAGAAGACTACACTTTCCATCTTTACATGGAGCAACCTAATCCAGAGAGTCTTCTCTCTTCATTGTACAATGTGTTAGGTTTTACTGTGCTGATTGAAAAGGTTACATTTAGCAATGATCGACTGTGAAGATGATTTATTAATTTTTCATGACAGAAATTATGAGTAATTTTCACTTTCACCAGAATGTTGTCTGGTTGCTAAAAAAGTAGTATTTGGTAAACAGAAACAGAAATTTCCTTTAATTTCATTTATATTTCATAGATGTGTTCAGGAAGTCAGAAGAGATTAATTTTTGCTGATGGTACTGTGCAATCAGGGACTACGAAGGTGGGGAGGTGGAGGACACTGCTGAAACGCTGTTTTTTTTTTGCCATCTTTTCCCAACTTCTTTAACCATGAATAATTTTCAAATGTTCTTGCTGATTTTGTTCTTGAACTCAGGAACTGAAATGGCTAGCTCACTACGGAACCAACTTTCCCACCATACCAATGTATTAACATGATATGTTCACATGTTCATGTTATGGACATTAATGTGTGTCATTATATCTGCATGTAATCTGTTTTTCTTCTCATTTTCATACAATTATTATTATGTCTTCTTACCTCCCTTATCCATATTTAACTTTTCTCTGTCCTTCCACTGTAAACTAATATTATTTCCATTGTCTTTTTTCTTCTCTCTCTGTGGCATGTCCACAGGCTGTGGATTCAACCAAACACAGATTAAAAATATTTGGGAGGAAAAAGTTTCTGTTGATCAAATACAGATGCTTTTGCTTGTTATTATTCCCTAAATACGACTGTTCATGTATTATTTGCATAGTATTAGGCATTATAAATAATCCAGATATCATTTAAAGTATCATAGGGGAAGATATGAGTAGGTTATATGCAAATATTATGCCATTTTATACAAGGAAGTTGGGCGCCTGCTGGTCTTGGTGTCTGCAGGGAACCTAAGGACAAATCCCCCTTTGGAGACTGAGGGGCAACTGTACACAGAATATTCCAGGCCAGGGAAGAAGCCTTCCAGTGGGGAAAGTAGATCCTCAACTCTGTATGCTGTGTTTTTGTTTACCAACAGCCATGACAGACACTCACAAGATGGTCATCAACTTAGCACTCTTTGGCAGGACTCAGAGTGGAAAGAGTTCTGCTGGGAACATTCTCCTGGGAAGTACTGAGTTCCACAGCAGCTTTTCTCCTTGTGCTGTCACCGAGGACTGCAGCCTGGGCCGCAGCTGCTGTCTCCACAGCTTCATGCGCCGAGCAGGGCAGGAAGTCACCCTGCAGGTGCAGGTGCTGGACACTCCAGGTTACCCACACAGCAAGCTGAGCATGAAGCAGGTGAAGCAGGAGCTAAAGAAGGCCCTGCAAGCTCACTTTGGGAGAGAGGGTCTCCATCTGGCACTGCTGGTCCAGAGAGCAGACGTGCCTTTCTGCAGACAGGAAGCTTCCTACCCAGCCCAACTCATCCAGGTAACATAAAGAATAAATCATACTGCC
This sequence comes from Octomys mimax, assembly GCA_002564305.1. Classification (NCBI taxonomy): domain Eukaryota; kingdom Metazoa; phylum Chordata; class Mammalia; order Rodentia; family Octodontidae; genus Octomys; species Octomys mimax. The sequence goes on from NDGM011225484.1 coordinate 5,475, forward strand.
ACCATGATTCCCACTGGGGGACTTTATCTTCAAAGGGAAGAGCAGGAAGCATGGGTTAAAGGAGTGGTTTAAGCCATAAACTGTTAGTCACATTTAAGTAATCAGTTAAAAAAAATTGATTTTTTTTTCCTTCAAGAGTTATATTAGCAGTTTCCTTGAGAAGAATTCAGTCAGCCACTTTGCAACTGGGTCACAAAACAGTAATTGAGATTCTAATCTCCCTACATAACTATGAGTCCCAGTGATCTCATAATGACTGCGAACCCGAAAAAGTTCATACAGTGTCACTTCTGGTATGTATCAGAATCCCCTGGGCTTCTTGTTAAAAATGCACATTCCCCCAAGAGTCATGGTGACAGGATCTCAAGAGTGGGGATTGTATATTTATATCTTTGATGACTTTCTATATATTTCTTTAAAACATAAGAACTAAGATACTGACTTGCACCTATTCCATGTCAAAGAAACTATATGCTGTTTGCTCACTGACTTAGTCACCAAATCTTGCACTGAGCCTAATACTTGTGAAGATGTGAGAACCCTATCCTCATGTTTGTTTCTTGTATGGTCTACAAGAAACCCAATAACCAGCTCAGAACAAGAGAATGCATGGAGTATCAAAACAGTGTACTGTATGAGAGGGTGTTTCCTAAGCTGAACATCATGGTAAACATTTAGGGGATAACTTCAATAGTTGTAGGAAAGAACTCAGAAAGATCAGATAGATTGCCTACCATTTTATCTGCAGCATAGGAAACTATTCCATTCCAGTCATGAGGGATCCACAGGGACTTCATGTAAAACATAAATGACATGCCACCTTTGCCTAGTGGTGCCTCCTTATTTGTATATTTCTTTGTTTATCAGGTGTTACTGAGGTGAGCAATTAATCAGACCATCAGGAACAGGAGCTGGGTAAGGGGAAAGGAGCTAGAAGGCAGAATATTGTACTTACTCTTTTTGTGTTTAGTGTGTAAGCGGCAGGCCTGTGAAGTCAATTACTGACAACTTCTAGATACTGTTCATTGAGCTGGTCCATTTTATTCATAATCACCATTTTTCTAGTCTGGGACTATGCAGTTTGAACTGCTGGATTTCCTTGGGGTCTCTGCCACTTTCTTCATTTCTGGGACCTAAGATCAACACATGCAACTTAAGGCAGGAGAGGATCACTCTGGCTCACAGTTTGTAGAGTTCTATCCATAGCTGGTTCCAAGGTAAGATGGCATGGCAGAGGGACATGACAGAGAAGTCTGCTATAATTACCCATGATTCAGTCACCTTCCGAAAGTTCATCTATATCCCAGGAGCCTTCAGGGAACTTGTAGATTTAAACTATAACAACTGGAATTACTCCAGAGCCTCCCTGAGTCACTGAGCACAGAGAAGCCATGTCTACTAGAAACTCCATTAGAGAGCAGATATGGTCCATAAAAGATGCACGGGTATCAGTGCTTCTGTCCTTTTGGTTGAGTCTCACATCAGTGGATGTAAGTCCTGTTACAGCCACAAAGATAGCATAGTCCACTTTGAATATTTTTCCTTTAACTATGAAAGACAAAAAGGATCATTTTAAGTAACACTCATTTTGCTTTTCAGTAATTGTGCATGTTTATAAAAATTAGGGGGAAGGCCATATGTGTAATCACAAGGAACTAGTGGAAAGAATTAGGATGACAAGAGCATAAAAATCAATCTCATCATCCACCTCCTGAAAAATCAACGACAGGCTGTACAAGTATGGAGAAGAAAAGATGATTGCAATTAAGACTCTCTATGGAATCTAAGAAAGCCTCTAAACCGCTCCCGCACTTAAAGCCTCCATTTCAAACAGTTTCTGGTAGAAATCAAGTAGTGGGAAACCTGTATTCATTACATCAGTATACTATTTAAACAGTCTTTAAAATTCTTTTAAAGATGTTATTAAATAAACACTGAGTGTAAGCCATAAAGGGATGTAATTCAGTAACTTCAGTAAATGCACAACTATTTTTCAAAAGCTATTCTGTCTCTCTTCACATGCCTCATTATTTTTCCTGATGATGAACGTATGCTGAGCCCACAAGTGTAGTTTCAATTACATATATTTTTACAAATCTTTTCTAGTTTGAAAAGATGGAACAATATAGCAATCTAATTCTTTAGAAAAACTGAGCAGTACTCATCTCTGTCTTTCTGAATAGTACCTGCCACATAACATCTTCTGACAACTGCTTTCCTAAGTAAATTTCCAACTCAGGAGTTGAAGATAAAGAGAAGATAGGCAAAGGCAAACCTCAGGTCTGGAATCATTCTTTCTATAATAAATAACTTCTACCTCCTAAGAAAATTCAGCAGGTAAGACTCAGGAATGCTCAGAGTGGCCCATGACCTCCACACAGCCCTGTGGACTTATTCTTGGTCCCACCCTGGTGGCTGGTGGCTGGTCCCCAATGCACAGGCTGGCCCTTGATGACTTGCTTCCTGAAGCTGCCGCACACTCTCAGGCAGCATCTGCATAAGCTCCCAAATTGATTGGAAGCAGCTGTAGATGTCTGAACCTCAACAAGACCAGCAGCTGTTAGGAAGGACATAGGAGTCTAATGCCCTCAGGTTCTGGGAATATCTTGCATCTATTTTTCTTCTTGTCCAACTGAAAAACAGGAATAGAGCATCTGGTTCTCCCTCTTGCTTTTCCCATTTTGAGTGGTGCTGATTCCCATGATGGGAGGAGTTTGTAAAGCCAGGGCTCAACAACTGGCCTCTTCTTCCCCAAGCCTCCCTCTTGTCTCTTCATCTCTCCAAGTTTGGGTTGTAATACTTTGCAGAGAGGTTAGAGGCCGCCAGCTTTAACAATGAAACATTTCCCCAAGTGATCGCTTTGTCTTTATTAATTACACCACGATGATGAAGATGTCTGTGAGTCATCTTCCCAAAATTGGGAAATCAGAGGAATGATGATTCATCTGAATGTTATCTGGGATGTCACTTGAATGCTAAAAACAAGATCCATGAATAATGGCTCAAAGAGGATGTAATCAAGTCACCTCAAGGAAAAGGCTAACATGCAGACAGGTCGCTCTGGGAGTTGAACCAAGGAAGCAGCTCAAGTGTGCATTCTTCCCACTATCAGGATATCACACAGTATTATTATGTCCAAGCTGGCTTCACAATAATTTTGAAATAATTTTTATCTCACAATAAACAACTCGAATGTGGACATTGCAGGTGAAAGGCTACTATGGAGCCTGCGCTTAGTTGTTATACAGAGTTTTAGTTCAACACTGATGTTAGCAGGACTTTCTTGGTTTTAGTTCCTCACTTGAAAAGTGGGGTAATTTTATTCACATTTTTAAAGAGTTCTGAGCATTAGGTTTAATAGATATGACATGCTTAACATGATGCCTACCTTATAGCAGATCCACAGGAAGTGGTAAAACCTTGCCAACATTGCTTTGCTCAGATTGCGATGAGTACTCATTCAAATGGAGTGCAGATATAGAGCATATGTTATGGAAGTTAGAAGCTGGATTTCAAGCTCCTACCAGCCTGAAGTCTCATCAAACTGGGGCAAGTAACTTCTCTAAGCCAGTGATAAATTGGAAATGGTCATTAGATCTATTTTATTGAATTACTTTGAGGATTAATGGCATAAGAGTAGCTTGCTTAACTGAGACCCTGGTACATGGATGGTGTACAGTAAATGTTAGCTCTCGTCATTATTATTGTTAGTATTTATTTGTCCTAAAATTTGTGTGTGTGATGTGCAAAATTAAATGTCTTCAAATTCACCTGGGTAGGCTTTAGAAGAAAATAAGCATGAAATCATATTTTCATGGGTCTGATTTATGAATATAAAAAAGTAACTTCCTTATTAATATAGATTTTAAAAATCTGGGAAAGAAGCTTACTGGCTCCCAGGTGTGAGAATCTAAAAGGGTGAATAAGGTTTAAAATGCACAATAGATGTTGTGAGAGTGGAAGACAGTGTGCAAAAAGAAAGGGGAAATAGCAGTGGGGAAAGAGAAAGAATGGAAGGGGAAAAGAAAAGTAAGCAGGTCAGTTACACTAGTATGTCTCCTAGTTCATCAAAAGGGAAACTTTGTGCTAATATTGGTTAGAGAAATTTTTATTGCCCATATCTTGTACTCTGAACAACTACTTTAAAGTTAACAATCTTCAATGTGTTAACTATTGTCGTTCTCCTACTGTTTTGTCATGAAATTTTGTTTTACCTTTCATCCATAAAATAAAAAAAATAAGCAAAAATCTTACTGGCTTAATAAGGTTAAATTGAGGGGCTCCAGCTTGCTAGGAATAACGTAGGCCTGACAGGTAACCTTTGTTATGGGCCCAGCCTCACCAGTATTCAGCCACCTAGCGTTGGCCACACCATTTAGCATCAGTGGCCTCAATACCCTCCTCTGTAAAATGAAGTAATTGGGACTGACACTCTGTGAGGTTGAATATTCTCTGGATATGATCTAATGAGGTCTTATCACTCCACTTTGGCTCCTGAGGAATACTTTAAAGTGGAGACAGAGTAACAGAATAGCATAAAATAAAATTTTAAAAATGGTCCTCATTGTCCTCCTGTTCCATGATAATCTTTTTCTCAGTTGATGTAATAGTTGGCTTTTTAAAAAAGTTTCCCCCTAAAAGGTCCAGATGCTATGATTTCATCAACCACAAACAAATGGGGCAGGACTGGTGAGGTCCTGGGAAAGTGAACATAATTCCTGGAGAACAAAGTTTATATCCTAACTAGTTGTCCCAGAAGGACTCAACTGAATCATACCTATTAGCAGTCTAAAACCAAACAACTCACTATTGTAAAATTTCCATCTATCATAGTACTATATTTAAGTTATTAGCACTAGATAACTTACATTAGCTTATATTGCCTTTACGACTTCTTATATCAGTCAGCTGTGCTTCTTTTTCTGAATCCACAGAGAACATGTTTGGCCCCTGGCATGGTGACTCTACACCAAGAGACATGGTTTTCAAATATTCAACTACTTTCTGGCCAAAAAACTATGTAAAGATAATATGCTAAATCAACCACTCTCCTCTGTTTTGGGCACTAAGTCAAAAATGCAGTTTCGCTACAATTTAGAACATGAGCATCCTTTCATAAATAATTACCAACATGTGTAAACGTTCCAGTGACTGAACACATGGGCCTGTAAATGCAAGCTGAGGAGTCTGCTGTCCTTGGGCACTTTAACTCTTTTACCCTGAATGAGATAATGATTTAAAGTATAGGAAATGTCTGGCAGAAACAAAGAGGGAACACAGGAAACCAGGAACTACAAGAATACCATGAATATTATACTATTTAACTCAATAAGTACCAACCTAGTAAGATAACAATTCTATGTTGTGATATGAATCTCAGGAAAGAACTGTCCTACAAATAGTTTATTTAAGAAGATAAATATGTAGTGAATGTCTTAATTATTTTTCTCATTGCTGAGATGAAATAACCAACATCCAAATGTAAAGGAAGAAAGGTTTATTTAATCTCACAGTCTTTAGAGGTTTCAGTTTGTAGTTCAGTTTGTGGCTCCAAGGAAGGTGGTATGGCAGAGGGGCTTCCCAGAGGAGAAACGGCTCATGGCAGGGAGAAAGTAGCAAAAGAAGCAAGCAGCAAGAGTAGCAGCAGAAGCAGCCTGCCTCTCCCTTTTATCCCTTTTAGGCTACCTGACTTTTGGGTGTTGCCACTGCAGCCAGGGTGAACCTTCTTTAATCACCTAGATACAAGCCATAACAGTGATGTTTCAAAAAATATTTAATGACAAATATGCACTAAGCGTCAGTCAATAAATATCCACAGAGTAGGTTTGGGTAGTGCTCAAGGGTAAAGGGCAGTAGCTTTTTATTAATTTGTGTGTAAATATTTGTTGTTATGACAGCATGGTCATGTCAGAGTATAGCCTCTGGCTCTAAATATGAGCAACTTTCAGAGACAGGAGTGATCAAGTGTCAATAGTTGTATGGAAATAAAACGCCAATATTATACAATCCCTGGCCATGTTCTTTAGGTTAAGGTCCTTGTTAATTCCTATGGATTCTTAAATAATCACTCGAAGCATCACCTCACAGAGGAAACTTCCTGATCTCTACCTTTTCCCTCACCTCTCATACCCTCTCAAAACTGGACTCAATGATTAGCTTTATAACATCAACTTAATTTCAATCACAACATTCTCAAATATAACTGTTAAAAATCTGTCATTCCTGGTTATGCTCCTTTTCCAGCTCTCACATAGTACACAAGGATGTCCAGTAGATATATGCACAACATATTATCTGAATTGTTCCACAATTGTCTTACTCCATACAACATGCCTCCAGCAAAGTACTCCATCAATAAGTATATTCACAAGGAACAGACCATCATCTCGGGCTTTATAGATGTGAAATTACCAGGCTCCAGCCCTAAGGGATCTGATGCATTTAGCAACTGCCCAGGTGATTCTGATGCAAATAGTCCCAGAATATTTTTGTTGCCTAAGCCCACCTCTAATATGTGTAGTGCTTCATTAAGTTTTTAATCTCTTTTAATAGTTTTCTAGGGTTGCTCTGACAAAGTACATACATGTGGGATTGCTTTAAAAATAGCAGTATGCTGTGCCTCAGTTCTGGAGGTTGGAAAGCGGACAGAGTTTGCTTTTTCTGAGTGCTACAAGTGAAAGACCTGTCTCAGGCTCTCCCCTTGGTCCTTTGCACAATCGCACAATTGTGCCACTTTCCCCCTGTCTTCATGTCTTTGCCCAAATTTCCTGTATTGTAAGGACATCCAGTACACACTGGATCAGGAACTCACCCTTGTGACCTTACTCTAATTATACCTGTAATGACCCTATTTCCAAATAAGGTGACCCTCTGAGGCAGTAGGGATTAGGACTTCAAACCGTAAATTTTGAGGAGGACACAATTCAAACTCTAACACCACTTCTCATTTACTCTGCAGATCTGTGGCTCTGCTCCACCAAAGATCTGTTATAGGATTCTGAGAACTATACTGAGCACATGAGAAATTCTTAAGATTTTTACTAATTTTATTTTGTCACTCAGCTAAAATGGCATGTTGGCAGCAAATAGATACTTAAGTTTACACAGTGTTATGATATTTATAGAGCAGATTGATGAAATTTTTCAAATGAATTAATGTGTTTAAGACATAAGTATATGCCAATTGAAGTGCTTTTTTAAAAAATTACTGTGCAATTTAGATTTTTTAATAAAATAACATCTTTGATGTATTAATCTTTAAAATTTAAGTCAGATTTTCTTGAAACAATATTTTTAGGAAAAATAAAAATATGCAATTGTTCTATGGCATAGAAAGACAAATTTTAAATAGATATGGGAAAGATTCACTTATTCCATTGAAGAGTCGGTATGATTACAAAATAGAGATACAGGCCACAGGCAAACACATCAAAAACTGCAGAACAAATGAGTTTTACAGGAGAATAAAATTTTGCGTATCAAAGATAAACTAAACTTCAAAACTACACCTTCGGGGCTGGGGACATAGCTCAGTAGAATAAGCACTTCCCTAGCAAGCGGAAGGGCCTGAGTTCAATCCCCAGTTCCACACCAAAAACAAAACTACACCATCAAACAAATAAACAAAATGCTAAGAATTCTATTTGCAATGGTGATGAGGATCTATTTTCCAAATTTATTCAACATATACTTATTGAGAATTTACAACATGCTAAAATCTTTGATTAAAGAAGAGAGCTTGGGCCTCACCTTCAAAGAACTCATTGTCAAAATTTAGAGATGGAGATATGAATCAATGGTTCTTATCAAAATTAGAAAGTGACACTGTAACAGGACTTGTAATTCCGAACCATGGCCCTGAAATGTTTCTAATTTTAACTATTTAGGCCCATGGTTTTGGTGACTATTTTCATATTAGGCTGATATGTCCTAATTCCTTTCATTCTTCCTTCCTTGGTTCCATCTTTAATTCCTTTTCCTTTTCAGTCATTTAGTATCATAAATAACAATTCTGTATTTGCAATATACAAAGGGAGTCCAAAAGTAGCACATGCTCACATTTAAAAAGAATATTATAACCATTGGCACATTGCTATTTATCCATCTCAAAATACTCCTCATTACTTCAAACACAGCCCATCATTCTTGCCACTTTTGCGAGCAGTTCTTTCACATAATACAAAGTACTCAAAACTATAATGAATGCTGCTGCCAAGTGAAAGGCAAGCTCATAAAAAACATCATAGTGCATCCCCACCTGCTTTATTTAACAGATTTGGCACAGTGTGATTCCTGGCTCTTCTCCAAAGTCAGAATGACCATGACAGGTAAATGATTTGAATTCATTCAGGACATGTAGGCAGCCATGACAGGGCAACTAAGGATACCCAGCAAAGAAAACTCCAGAACTGCTGCAGAGAATGGCAAGAACCATGGGATAAGGGTATTTAAAATGAGGTGCACTTTTTGAGGGGGATTCAGGGCAAGGTGTCTTTTATTGCAGGATTTTTTTATTAAACACACTGTACTTTTCAATCACATCTTGTACACTGAAAGTTTAACAAACTTTCACTTTCTTCATGGATTTTTAAACTAGAATTTCTAACTGATCTATATAACTCAATCTCTCTATATGTCAGTTCCTTTGTATAATGGAGATTATAACAACATCTATCACAAAGCTTCATGCTGTACTTCAAAAGAGAGTGTGTATTAAGTTATTTGTATAATATCTGGCAATAAATATTAGCTGTTTTCCTTCATTCTTCTGAGTATTAGAAGTCATGGGTATTTCCCATTATTCTCTTTCCTATGCATTTCATATTTTTCTTGCTATCACAAACTGGTAGCATCTTTGGAAATATTGCAGTAATGAGAGCATTTGGAAGGGAGAAAGTCTTATTTTATAGTCACATTTTCATTATTTCATACAACTTTGGAAGTATTCAGAAAGGTTCCTGCATGCCTTACCTATTGTGTGAATAATTCGCCACAGGCTATTACTTCTGCTTTATATCAGCTTATTTTCACTAATTAAACAAAAATTTGTTACATAACCGTCTTCCATATATATATAACCAAACAAAGTCTTCCCCATTTCCCAACCACATGAGAAGAATTCATTTGAGATACTGTTTGATTGTAGACATGTGGAATGAGAAAGATGGGGATTACAGGAAGATTTTGTAGTTGTTCCAAGACAACAAATGCATTTTGATCTTAGCTCTTCCATAGCATGTCATCTGATTAATCAGATTATGTAATTTTAAGCCTTCAATAGATTTTTTAGAGATGATAACATAACATCTCTATAAATAAATAATCATTACAAATTATAATAATTCCCTGGGTCAGAATCATTTGACTTAAAAGAATTTAGTGCTTCTAACAGAGTTGGACTGTTAAGCAAGTACTGAATGTTATAATTATAGCACATCCAACATAATCAGAATGAACTGTTGGGGTTGTATACATCTAGTACATGAATAAAATAAAATAGAGAACTAAAGTGTTGGGTTTTTTTTCAGAAAGCTCATCCATCACCCTATTTTCTTATTATACTTGACCTCATATGCTCTTCCCATTACACATATCAACTTTCAGAAATATTATGACACACAGATCAGTTGTCTAACTACATTGGACCCTAATTCCTTTGCTGATTTGAGATGTAGAATCCAAAGCAAATAGCTATTTTGCTTCTTGTCTCTTTCAGGAACTTCTGGGACATGCTTGGAAGAATCACACTGCTGTTCTTTTCACTCATGCAGAAAAAATAGAAGAAGCTGGGTTCAGTGAAAATGAGTACTTACACAAGGCCTCTGATACCCTGCTGACCTTACTAAATTCTGTAAAGCAGAGATACGTTTTCCAATACAAAAAAGCAAACTCCTTTAATGAACAAAGAATGAAAATCTTAGAAAGAATTGTGGAATTTATAAAAGAAAATCATTACCAAGTTCTTACCTTCAAATAAAATTTAAGCGAAACAAGCACTGAGGACTGGGAAACGGGAACCTAGTTTAGCAAACTGAATATGGGCCAAGAGGATTCCCTGTGAGAGCACAGGTTTGTATGTTACCTTGGGAAACTAAGTTAAAGAAAACATTAAGAATTCAAGATTTCTAAAGCAAATCCCATGATATAAAAATTATTGCCAAGTACATATCTCACAAAAAGGTATATATTTGTGCAGAAAAATACATGCATATATGAGACTACATACAGTACTGTTATTCCTAAGAGCTAAAACTCCAAAACTATCTTAAGGTTCACTAAAAGTAGAATGGATATGTAAATTGTAGTATATTAAACATAGTGGTACGTTACAGAGTAAACTCAACTATATGTAATAATATTAATTAGGTAATTGCCCAAACTTAATGTTGAAAGAAACAAGCCAGGTGTGAAACAGTACAGAACTTACGATTCCATCTGTATAAAGCTTTAAAATAGTACTAAAACAATCTGGACTATTACTCTGATGCTAGAAGTGCTGGGACTCAGGAGAGTAGCTCCGTGAGGAGGGCACAGTGATCAAAAGAAGGTATTTGGTCTGAGATTCAGGTAATGCTCTGGTTCCTGGCATAGAAGCTGCACATGCAGCATGTGTTCACAAATGCTAGTGATATATGAGCTACTTAGGATATGATATATTTTAATAATAACTAAACATGAATAATGATCAGTGTTTCAAAAATTAACCCCATTGCTTACTTGACACTAGATAGGATAAAAAAAAATTCCTTAACCTGGTCCTATTCTGCTTCTTCATTTGGAAGACCTACTTCATGGTTATGGTAACAACAAAATGACCAGGCCCTTGGTAGATTTTAAGTGTTAACTTTCTTGTACATTTTCTTAAAATCTGTTGTTTCTGTTTAGGTTTAGAAATATTAGGCAAAAACTCTGAATAAGGCTTTCAATGAGAACAGAACAAGAATTGGAATAACTGGCTCCAACCTTACCAAAATTAGTAGCTTTCTTGGCCTTGGAAGGTTGCTCACTTTGGCATTTCACAAAGGCAGTGAAGAAAAGTCAATCTAGTTGATCATAACAGCCAAAGCCATTCATTAACAAGTTGAAGTCAAACCACCTTCACATATATACAGCCACCAATTTCCAACTTGTT
>NDGM011225496.1:3916-14126 GCA_002564305.1 Octomys mimax
CTGTGCTTTGCTAAGCTTGTTGTAAGTAGATGCTTTAGACCACTGAGCCATCTCACCAGCCCCGAAGAATATCTTTCTATGACATCATAGTTTGTAGAATATTCTGGTCTTAACATTTCTTCTGGTATCTGAGTTGCTAGAAAAGTCTACAAGCCACTTGATTTTTTCGATTTGTACTCCACATAAATTATACAGTAATAGTCTTTTTTTAATCACTCAAGAAAATATTTTTACTTTGATCTGAACCAGTGGTTTATTCTCTGAAACAACATTTTAATTTTTAAAATTCGCATTTTCTTGTTTAAGGAAATATTTTACTTTTTACTTTTCACAACTGTTCAAGTAATTTTTTTTCCTTTCTCAGGTATGTTAATTAATCTTTTGTGGCTCTCCAGGGCTGAACTGTGTATTCACATTTTGCTTTCATTGCTTTACTCTTTTTGTCTTATTTGGTTTCTTGAGATGGTGTCTCCCCTACGTAGTAGCTCAGGTTGGCCTAAAACTCACTGAGGAGTCACAGTGACCCTCCTGCCTCAACCTCACAAGTGTTGGCTTACAGGTGGTGCCACTATGCGTGGCTTTTTCTTTGACTTTCATGTTGTGTTCTAGGGACTTTTTCATGTCTGAGAGTAGCCTTTTTTTTTTTTTTTCCACAAAAGGCCTCTTATAGTTACTTAGATTTTGAATTATATTAGTTTACAAAAATAACAAATTTAAATATGTAGCATTCGTAAGTTTAATTTATAAATATCATTTATATATCTAATATATTTTATATGAAATGAGAGCTACTGATAAATTTAAGATAAAACTAATTTCAATTAATATTTGTTCCCTGCTTCCTTTACTTATTTATTTATCCGGTCTTTTGGAGACAGGGTCTCACTATGCAGCTCAGGCTAGACTTGAGCTCACTTTGTAGCCCAGGCTGGTCTCAGACTCATACTGATTTTTTTGTTTTAGTGTCGGGAGCGCTGGGATTATAGGTGTGTGCCACCACACCTGGCTCCAGCTTTCTTGGAGCCGAATAGGGGGTGTTTTGCAACCTTGAGCCCAGACTGGGCAATTGAGTGACTTAGCGAGAACATGTCTCCAAGCTGAAAAAAGAAAAACCAAAAAACCAGGCTGAGGATATAGCTCAGGGCAAAGGTCCTGGGGCTATCCCCAGCACACACACAAACACACACACAGACATGCAGTTCACTGCTTTCGGCCTGCGCTTCTCCCCTTCTTTGCCCACTCCTTCCCTCTGGTTCTCAGTCTTTGCATCCACTAATCTATTTTCCACTTCAAAATTTTGTCCTTTCAAGACCTTTACATGAAGAGAATGGTCTAAGTGGCATTTTAGGCCTGAATTTTTCCTGAGTTTTCACCTGTCCCTGATTAAGTTGCTTGTGGTAGGTCCTTATCAGCCTTTTGGTGACACCAGGCTCTGGTCAAGGTTCTGCTTTGTGCCTTCTGCTGCTAACTCCAGTCTTCTTCCTCGGGCTCTTCTCTCTACATCAGGGTTGGTCGCGGTTTGTGGGCCTTGGTCTTTTCAGAGACAGCCTTCAGTTTTACTAATTTTTCTACCGCCTTTGTTTTCAGTTTCGTTGGGTTTGGCTCCTGGTTGATGTCATCTTCCTCGTGCACTGCTTGTGGGGCTTCCTCTGACATGCTGTGGTTTCCTAAGGAGGCCACAGACCCTCCTGGCCACGGGCTGCATATGCCTTGCTGCCTCTCCTCTGTGGCTTCTTGATCAAAGGAGAAAGTCCTTCTGTCCCCAGGCCTCTTCTTAAATCCCCGCAGGGACAAGGGTTGGGGTATCTTGTTGCTACTGGGTAGTGGCAAAAGTGCAGGTGTGTCGGGATCTCTAATGACACTGCAAAGAGTAGCTGACACTCCCAGCTCCCTGTCTGGCTTCTCTGACTGCATCCTGGTGGAAAGTCCCGGTGCTTGGCAGCTGTGGGCAGGGAGACAATCCGCGCTCCCCGGGGCCTTTCTCCTGTGAGGGGCGATGGTGTTCGGCTGCCACTGTCACGAAGTTCCCTGTCTCGCTAGGCTGCCGCATTCACTCATTTCTGGCCCTTTGCCTAGAATAAAAAAGCTTTGGTGGGGGTTTTAGGTTTTTCAGTTTTGTACTATATCCCCCATGCCTCCCATTCTAGGGAACATTCCCTGGCGCGCACTCAGCTGCTCACTCTACTCTACACATTCCGAGCTTCTGTCTCTGGCCATAAGCCACAGCATTAAGACACCTCTAATGACATCCTAAGGATGGAAAGTCTTAGTCTTAGGGTGTCTTAAAGCAGGTACTTGGCAGCCAGGCTCGATCTGGCTTTCAAGGGTGAACTCTGCCCCCCTTAGCTAGGCGGCCCTGGCTAAAGGTCGGCGCATGTTCCTGTCTACACTACAGGCAACCGCTGCTCCTGCAAGGGCTGTTTGGCAAGTGCCACGGAAACAGCAGGTCTCTGTTTTATTCCAAGCTGCTGATTTGTTGTCACATTTCCGACTGCAGTTGTTGGTGCCCCTGGGGTCACCACAGTGGTCTCTCTCACATCATCCAGTGGCCTTGGTAGCTGTCACCCACGTTGAAGTGTCTTTATCATTGAACACAGAAGTCAAGCTTTCTTAGGCTTCCTGGAGAATGAGACAGTTATTCACTAACATTATCTTTTGTGTTCTCAACATAATCATCCGTGACGCCCTTATCCCCTATCAATTTCTTGCCAGGCTTTTCTTTGCTGTAGAAATTGCACTAATCTTCTGCTGCTCTTTGTGATGCTGACTCCCTTCTGAATGAGGCATGGGTCTATTCTCGCCTGCTGTTTGCTTCCAAATCATGTGTGGAGACCACTACGGTTCCCATGACTGGTTCCTAGCTGGCCCTAGATGAGCCCCACCCCCCAGAGGAGGCTGAGTGCAGACCCTTCTTCTTGTTCAGCCTCTAGGTTTCATGCACAGGGTGTGGTAGAAGGAGGGTTCACGGGGAGCTCTCCTCTGAGAGTTTTGTTTCTACTAAAACTATGAATTTGCTGAACACAGTCTTGGGCTAGCTCTCAGAAGGGGGTGTGTTTTCGGATTTGGAGTTTGTTTCTCCATGGGGAGGTTTATTTTTAAAAAACTACTGGGGATCAGATCCAAGGGTGCTGTATCACTGAGCTGTATTTTGTGACAGGATCTCATTAAGTTGCCAAGGCTGGGCTCAAACTCTGATCCTCCTGCCTCAGCTGTCCAAGAACAGCAGCTGGAATGACAGGCACGTGCTACCGCACCTGGCTTCTCCATGTCCATTTTGTCTCTAGCCTAGGTCTGTTCTTACACGACCATGAGGAAGATGGCTCTGGTACACATGGCACCATGTCCTTCCTTGTCTCTTAGAAAGACTTGGGACGGGAAGTTTGAGAGAGCAAAATCTCACTTTTCTCCATTGCTCCCTCTCTGAGGGACAGCGCTGCCTCCGCATGGTGCCCACACCCCAAGGCGGGGCCCACTCAGACTGGAGCTAAACTTGGGTCTTAGGTGATGTCTGCCCAAGGCCCGGTTTTGCCATGCACTGCCCTGGCCTTCTGGATTCAGGGTGACCAAGGGCTTATATTTTAATGCTTTTTGGGGAACAGCAGGATTCCAGCCCTGGTCTCCTAGGTTATAGCAGCCCATCTTAGCAGCTGGCTGAGAGCAAGCACTTTAAGCCCCACGCAGGTGGGTGCTGGAATGATTCTAGGGGGAAAAGTGTAGTAAGTGTGTGTTCCCCTGCAAATCACTGTGCTAGTGACTGCCCATCCAGCTGCCCACATGAGCAACCCTGGCCGGTGGCTTGTCCTAGGAAGGCCCAGAGTGCCAGAACACCTACTGCCTAGAAACTCCCTTTCTCTTTATTCCTTTAGGTTCCTGAGGAGGGGAAACTTAGGAAAATCTAGTTCTGCCTCCACCTGGGGAAAAAATTAGAGTGGGGTTTGCAATAAGGTCCACCTTTACTTAGAGAAAGACTCTAGAATTGACTACCATGCTAACTTTGGATAAGTCATTTTATCTTTCCGATTTTCCCAGTAATGTAATCCCTGGCCCTGTCCGGGTGGGAGCAGTTGGTTGTTTGTATACTCGTGCCCAGCTCCGCCCCCGCACAGGCCACGCCTAACCACGCCCCTCTCTGCCCTGCCTGCCTTAGGCTCCGCCCCCGGCCCGGTGACGTCAAGAGCCCCTCCCCCGTGCCGCTCCTGCGTTACCTCCCCCAAGCCGCACGGTGGCGCTGAGGCTCCGCCAGGGCCGGGGACTTCGGGGGCTCGCGGGAGCGCGCAGGCGCCTGGGGACCCTGACGGCGGCGGCGACGCATAGGGAGACTGCGGTGAGTTCGGAGGGCTGTGAGGTATTTTCCCACCCTGGTTTCCCACTCCCGGCGGGTAGGGTTAGTGGGCAACGCGGTTCAGGGCCGGGGCGACGAGGGCAGCGCGGGATGCGACGCCTGCCCTTGCGCTGGGTCCGGGGCGCGGGAGGTGGCCCTGGTGGCACCCAGGCGACCCCTCCTGCCCCTCAGCGCCCGGGACCCGAGTCGGCCTCCTGCCTCGGCTAGTCTCCGGGGCCCTGTGGGCGCCGACACTTGGGGCCGGGCGCGGGCGGGACCTGGGCTCTGAGCTCCAGCCCGGCCCACCTCCCCCACAGCTTCCCCCACCGGTCACCCTGGCCCTTCTCTGCTTGGACGGGGTCTTCTTATCGTCGGCCGAGAATGACTTCGTCCACTGCGTCCAGGAGCAGCTGGACCGCTTCCTGCTGCAGAAGCAGCTGTCAAAGTACGCGGGAGTGAGGGAGCCGCTTCATTGAGGAAGGATAGGGTCTGTCGCCTCCTCCAGGTGCAGCGCCCGGGTAACTGGCTAGCAGCTGACCCTGACTTTGACCTTTCACTGTAAGAACATGCAATCTCTTCAGCCGCATCTTTCCTCTATAATTCAGCATAGCTCCCAGGGATGACTTTATGCCCAGATCCTTTGCGCTGGACTCACGGGCCCGCGCATGTTAACCTGGGCGTGGATCTGGCAGGAGGCAGGTACCCTGGGGGGTTGGAGGGATTGTGTGGAAGCGACTCTTCCCCCAGCACTTCTCCCCATCCCTTCCCAGGGTTCTGCTTTTCCCCCCATTGTCCAGTCGCCTGCGGTACCTGATCCATAGAACAGCGGAGAAGTTTGATCTCTTGAGCAGCTTCTCTGTTGGTGAGGGGTGGAGACGCAGGACCGTCATCTGTCACCTGGACATCAGGTGTGTTTTCTGTTGCCTGGGAGCGCCCCAGCACTGGGCTTCTTGTGGTAGAGCCAGCTGGCCAGCCCTCAGGAGGGCAGGGCTTGGCAGGAACAGGGCAGGGAGCCCGTGGGCTTGCCTGCCCCCATCGTGTAAAGTCAATGCTGCTCTTTGCTTCGGCAGACATGCACTGCTGTGGAATTCGCCTGGCAAATTCTGCTGTCCATGTTGGGCCAGATGAGGATGGGTCAGCCCACATTCTTGGTCACCTGTGGCCCTGAGATGATGGCACAGGGAGCGCCTGCCCCACTGTCATCTCTTTCCACTCAAATCGCACTGAACATGCATGGGACTTACTGCAGTGGCTGTCATCCCAGTGTTTAAAGTGGGAGGTTTTCCTAGTAAGAGTTACACAGTGTGTCTACCCCGTGGGGTTTGTGGACACATACTGGGAGCTCTCTGCTTTAATTCTAGCACCCAAAGACAAGCTGGTTTTTGGGACTTGTCAGAGGTGGCATTCTGTCTCAACCAGCATGCCTTCCTAAGGAATTTTTGAAGGTCATTTGGCTTTCGTTTTTACTTAATACTGACGGTGCCACCTGCATGACAGGTAGCCCCATATTCCTGTGGGGCCAGACACACTCTGATCACCACCTTCTGTTCTACTCCAGGGTACCAAGTTCAGATGGCCCTTCTGGCCCCTGCCGCCCACCTGCCTCCCACCCTGGCAAATACCATGGTCCTCGGTCCACCTCAAACCAGGGAGCAGGCGTTGGTCCTCGAGGTCCTGGCCGGTGGCGTAGGGGACGAAAGCCAGACCAGCCTTTGTATGTGCCCCGGGTGCTGCGTAGGCAAGAAGATAGGATGGAGACCTCTGGCCTGGAGCTCGAGGGAGAGGCCCCAGCTGGTGGGGTCTTGGAAGAGCCCAGTGACGCCGGTGCTGGGGACCCTACTGCGGATCAAGCACTCCCTGTGTTGATGACTCAGGAAACTGAGGACCCGAAGGGCCCAGGCCAGAGCTGTGAGAATGGGCTAGAGCCAGCTGGTGCTGTACCCACAGGCCCTGAGAGTCCCTCAAATGAGCCAGGGCTAGAGCCAGCTGGTGCTGTACCCCCAGGCCCTGAGAGTCCCTCAGATGAGCCAGGGCTAGAGCCAGCTGGTGCTGAGCCCCCAGGCTCCGAGAGTCCCTCAAGGAAGGAAGGTGGGGTGGAGCTAGCCACACAGCTAGGGTCCAGTTTGCAGCCAGCCCTGGAAGAGGAGGATTCGAGTCAGCTGGAGCAGAGTCTGGTGGACAGAGAGAAGGAGGATGAAGAGGAAGAGGCCAGCTGCCCTGAGGACGATTACAGTGAGCTGTTGCAGGAGGTGATGCGGCTCTCTAGCCCAGAAAGGGAGGGCGGAAGTGAGGTGGGTGTGGCCACAGGTGGATGGAGTGTGGGGAGGGGGGTGTGCCTTGTGGCTGTGTGTGGGTGTTGGATGATGGGCTCTTCAGGGCCTGTGAGCTAGGAGGTGTAGAGTGGATCCCAGCTCAGGTGGGCTAGTTGACTTTGGGCGAGTCCTTTGCTCTTCTCTGTCTTTTTCCTCGTCTGAAAAAGACAGTGGTAAGAGGATCCGGAGTGCAGAGGCAGGTCTCACCTAGACTGCAGAAAACCACCCTTCTGCCTGGAGCTTTTATTTACAAATTGCATTTCCTTGGAACCATGGTTTGCTCAGTTTCGGCTGTGGTGCCCTTGGGAGGGTGGGCGCTTCTGCTCTTTTGTACCTGGAGGGTGGAGCTGGACAGACGTGCTTAATGTTGCCTCACTAATAGGGGACACGAAGCAACCATCCTGGCTTTCCCAGCTCTGTCTTTAGTGACCCCGTAGACTAAGGGCCCTCCCGTGAACCCCTGCATCCTGATTTCCTACCCTGTCTGGAGCTGCTGGGGGCTCCTGTGGGCTGGGCTGTCCCCTCTCTGCAGAACTCTCAGTGGTTTTGAAAGCAGGTGTTCTGGGCCCTGCATGCCAGAGCTTGCCTTTCCAAGGGTTCTGATCCCTCCAGATCACCGTGCACCTGATGGAGAAGGACATTCAGATAGAGAAGGCCCAGCTGGACGCGTCCTGCTTCATGGAGGAGCTGCCTGGGGAGAAGGGCCTGGCGCATGTGGTGGAGATCTATGACTTTGAGCCAGTGCTCAAGACGGAGGACCTGCTGGCAACGTTTGCAGAGTTCCAGTGAGTGCTGGCCGCAGGGTGGAGGTGGAGCAGGGCCTGCCTTGTGAAGAGCACTGAGGACAGCCTTGGTTGTTAGGTCACTCACCTGCCCCTTGCTAGTACCTCATGATGCAGAAAGAGAGGCGGGCTCTGTTGGGGGCAGGGGAGGCTGCTGGCTGAAGCTAGGGAAAGGAGAGCTGTGCTGGGGTTGTAGACGTGGGATCAGCGGGTCTGTGGAGCGTCGAGGCCCATCTTGGTGTGGGAGTTGTTTCTGGGCGTCCAGCTCACGCAGCTGGGGAGGCCAGGGAGCTATTCAGGCCAAGGAGCCTGATTTCCCCAATTCCTCAGGATTCAAGTTCCTGCCTTTCTCTCTCTTAATTTTCATTTGCCTTTCCCCACTGTTGTACTTTTTTGCATTGCCTTTGCTTATTTGAGACATGGTCTCACTATATTCAAGCTGGCCTGAAATTCAGAGCAGTCCTCCTGCCTCAGCCTCCCACATGCTGAGACTACAGGCACACAGCCTTTTGACTGCTTTGTGTCCTATCTTCCTTTGTGCTCCCTGTGCTGAAGGGGGCATGGTGTGTCTTTCTGTTCTTAGTCCTGGGGCCACTAGCCCAGGTGGGCAGAGTCACCAGAGAAGCTGGGCATGCCCAGAGCTGCTGTTGGCCTTTCCTGGATGCAGAGGAAGGAAGCTGAGACAGAGTCCCGGTTTGCCCCCAGCCCAACCCTCAGCTTCAGAGCCCACATCCCTCTGGGTGGGACAGTGCTGGCAAGGTGCTCCTTCAGGCTGGCCTTGCACTGTAGGATCCCTTTGCACCCTAGTCCTTCAGTGTGGACCCGGGCCCACCTGGCCTGTTATAGTGTAACATTTATCTTTGTGAAGCTGACCAGGTGCTCTCGAGAAAAACCTGGTAGCAAATGGTTACCTCTGTCCTGGAATAGAGGGCCCTTGGCTTGGGTGGAGGTGTTTGAGGATTGAGGTAGGAGGGAGGTTGCCTGTGAGAGCCGCAGAAGGGTTTGGCACTGGCATTTGTGACCGCCTCGGTCCTCTCCCCACACAGGGAGAAGGGGCTCAAGATCCAGTGGGTGGATGACACACATGCCCTTGGCATCTTCCCCTGCCTGGCCTCAGGTAAGGTGGCTTTTTGAGGCTCCACCCTCTCTCTGAGCAGCATTTTCGGGGACCCTAGGCTCCTTGGGTGGACTGCCACCCATCTCCAGGTGCAGGCCCCTTGGACCAGCAGGCTGCCAGTGTGAGCTGCAGTTTGGGGTTTCGTAGGACATCTTCAGCCTTTCCTGTTCCAGTTGTCTTTTGGGCAGGGCAAAAGTTGTCTTTGGGTTCTATGGTCGTGGGTCAAGCCCTGGGTCCTACCACATCTGGAATGAGACTGTCAGAAAGCACTGGTGTTGTGGGCCCCACACTTGCACACTGGCAGTTCTGCAGGGTTCAGGTGGAAGCATCTTCATTCTGTTTTCGTGTTGGCCTCAAGGTGGGACAGTGCCTTGTCTCACAGACAGAGGCTGCATTCCCAGAATGCCAGCGTGAACCCGTGAGTGTCAAAGCTGGGGCTACCACCCAGCTGCCCCTGACTCCAGCTTGTCCACTTCAGCTGCTTTCCTCTCACCCTTGCCACCCCACTAGTCACTTTGAGTCTTTATAAATAGCTGAACCACACAGTCTGCCTGCTGAACACCAGAAAGAGGTATCTCCTGCACTGCTGTGGCCTGGTCCTTAGACCAGGTCGTTCAGGGGACTGAGGAGTTGGGGGCCTTGGGGGCTCAAAACCCTAGAAAAGGAGCCCCTTGAAGGAAGGCAGGGAGGGAAGGCCAGGAGAGCTCTGGCTGCCATGGGAAGAGTAGGCTCTGGCTAGAGGTGCTGTCTCCTGGCCCTGACAGTGTGGTAAGAGCAGGTCATGGCCTGGCCTCTGTTCCCCATTTGTAAAGCAGCAGATGACAAGGACCTGACCTCCTCCCAGCTCTGTCACACTGCTCCATGAACAGCCCAGGTGCTGCATGACTGAGCGGGACTAGGGCAGGGAGTGCAGGTGCCCGGGGCATCTTGGGTGGTATGTGGAGGAATCTGGTGTAAGCTGGGCTCTGGGTGGCTCCTGACTGACAGCCTGGGGCATCACCTGGGAGACAGGAGGGCTTCTCCTGGACAGGTCTGTGGGACTCAGGGCATGAGGGGCATGGAGGCTGTTGTCTTGCCAGCCAGAAGTGTGGCAGAGCGGACCGCCCAGTCTGGGATGGGTGGGCAGGGTGGCTGAGCAGGAGGTTCACACGCAGATCTGCTTGCCTCCCCCAGCTGCCCAAGCCCTGACCAAGGATTTCTCCATTCTCAAGATCCGGCCACTCACGGAGGGAACCAGGCAGTCCAAGCTCAGAGCCCTGCAGAGGCCAAGTAAGGGTGCAGGTGCACATACGGGCTTGTGCCACACAGGCTCTTCCTGGGTATTCCCCTTTCTATCCCCTGTGTTTTAGGAACCCCAGGGCCCTGTGTTCCCTCTGTGGGGGTTTCAGGACAAGTAGTATCTGCAGCTGCTGCCTGGGGTTGCCCTCCACTTGTTCCTCCTCCAG
Source organism: Octomys mimax (assembly GCA_002564305.1). NCBI lineage: Eukaryota > Metazoa > Chordata > Mammalia > Rodentia > Octodontidae > Octomys > Octomys mimax. Next base: position 13,894 of record NDGM011225496.1, read on the forward strand.
GCATGGCCAGGTAGAGCCTGGCCTGCTTTCTGGGGGCTGTGGAGGTCACACCTCACAGGATGTGGAAAGTGCTTGGGCTTTGGGGTCAGCCCTAGTGGGTCCTGGCTCTGTCACTTGTCTTTTTTTTTGGCTGGCTCAGGATGCCTTAAGGGCAGGTCTGGTAAGGCACAAGGATCTGGGGATCGAACCACAGCATCCTGAGCCTGACTGCTTTGCTTAAGCAGGCACTTAAA
>NDGM011225510.1:2869-20940 GCA_002564305.1 Octomys mimax
AAAAAAAAAAAAAAAAAAAAAAAAAAAACTGAAACATTCTATGTGATTTGTTCATAAATCACTCAGTCTGTTGCAGAAGTCAGAATAGCAATCACTGAAAGAGAACAGTTCCCACGTCCTGAAAATTATGAATGTTACAATAAGGCAAAAAGATGTTGGATGATGTGGCTCAATTAAACCCTGAGGTGAGGAGTTTCCGTGGATTTTTCTGGGTTGGGCAACAAATATAATCACATGCATACTTCTTGCGGAAAGGCAGAGGGACACTTGGCACAAGCAGAAGAAGAGCAAAGCCACACTTAAAGGAAAAGACAGTGTGGAGGAGGAGGCCACCATGAGATGATGGAGCCAAAACAATGCAGGAGTTGCCTGGAAAAGTGCCAAAACACAGGGAGCCATGGAGCCCATGAGCCCAGACAGACAACATCTTCATTTCTCCTTTGATAATGAATTTGGACTTCAGTCATCAAGAACTACAGTCCAGTGGACTTCAGATGTTTTAAATCAACTTGTCATTATTTGCTGTAGCAGCCAGATGAAACTCATACATCCATCTTTGCTTTGGCTTCTCCAGCTATGAGGCCAGTGTAATAATAGTATCTATTTCACAGAATGAATAGAAAAGTAAGGGACTGAGCATTATAATAAAAAGAGTGTACTAATTGAATTGCTTCTAGAAGTGCACCCCAACATTCTTTGAGTTATGAATTTGAGGTCAGAGCAGATATTCTGGGCACTGATGGACATAAGGACAAATACATAGATAGGATTGTGACATGTATAACCAGGAGCTCAGTTGAATATCTATACTAGAAAAGAATAACTGTATCAGAAGGAATTGTAATGATCAGCATATTTTAAGGAAAATAATGTCATTCTGCTGTTATCTTGTAAAATTTTGTGGGTGACATGGAATAAAGAAGCAAACTCAGGAGAAGTTAGAAACAAAGAAACAAAGTAGATATTTTCCAACCCTTAATCCAATAATCTTCTCCTCCTCCAGCACTACCAGGTAAAGTAATGGTGGAAAAAATGTTCTTGTTCATGAGAACATTCTGAGATAAGCTGAAACTTGCTTTTATAAACTTCAATTTACATTATCTTTTTGTTCTTATTATTCTCCTACTTCCTATGCTTCTCTTTATTCTCCTTTCCTAACTAAAATACTATTCCCTATGTATTGTGTTGGAACATAATTTTCTTTAAGGAGTAATAAAATGAATAATAATTCAAAATATAAATAATAATATACTATGACGAAATGAGCGTATTTCGGTGTTTGAGATGGATAATTTGTTTGATTAATGTCACATGATGAGAATCTTTTGTAATATTTTTCTCAGTTTTTATGCAATCATGCACACGGTGATTTTCTTCCTCAACAGGAGTCAGAACTTCCACAGATCTTATTTATTTCTTTCTCTTTCTTTCAACCTCCATTTCTTGGTCCTTTTCTTTTTGAAAAATCTATTTTCCTCTTTGCTATTATCCATTTTAAATTTTGTTCTTTATTTATATTGTTGTTTCTCATATAAGAGAAAACTTGGGGGCTTTCGCTTTGTGTGTCTGATTTTATTTTGCTTCACATCACGGTCACCAGGTGTCTTCATTTTCCTACAAATGACTCAAGTTTATTCTTCATTACAGCAGAGTAGTACTCCATTGGATATGAATATGCCATTTTCTTTACCAATTCTTGCCCATGTATGAACATATAAATTTCATTTTTAATAACTTAAAAAGCACTTTATATTACTTTAACTAGAGATAGACAAAAATGAATAACAATTCAACCATCTGAGATTGTTTTAACTTTCTAAATGTAGAAAGTCGTTCTTCTTTATCTTTAGTGCATTTAAGAATCCCTTACACAAAAGTGCTTCTGGGTCGAATTAGCATATTCTAAGATAACTATTTTCATTTTGAAAAATCAAAACAAACAAAAAGCACCCTGCAATAGGTTGACAGCGTCCAGGCTGAGTACATTGGCTTTTTCCCCTTAGTGACTGCACTAAATGGACTTACTGAATATTAAGGAGCAGCCTGGGCAGTGACCAATCAACTGTGAAGAGATAGAAAGGGGATTCTGACCACTCCCATTCTGCAATGCAATACTCTGCAAGAACTAAAACCCGTTTCTACAAATTTGCTTCTTGTCTTAGAACTAATATCATTCATATTTGCAACCCATTAATCTTGTGAAACTCTCAATAGCTATACTTACATTGTAGGTGTCTGTTTGCTTGGCTGTCTCCTCTAAGATTCTGTCAATATTTCAGTGTCCACCAGTAAGTTTTTCTTTCCTGGCATCTTGACGGATTCTCAGCCATGAACGATAGATATACAGTCAATATTTCTGCTACATACACGGGTGAAAAGTGGACTGCAATGAAACCTGAAGGACTGTTCCTTTTAAGGAAGGCGGAAGTATATGAGGAGGGAATGAAAGAGGTAAAGTTACTTTGAGTGGATTCATTATGAAAAACCTTCGATGACTTTTGAGTTTAAAGATTGTATTATTGTACTCTTTTGGAAATAGAGCTAATCGTGTAACTATAGAGATTCTGAAGAACGTCAGAAACAATAATCCTAATATGTCATTAGTATTTACAAAAGATTTTTAAAACGCTGTGTTTATGCAGATCCAAATTCCCATCGTAAGTGCTATAATGCACAATTCACTAAGGGACTGGTTACAGGCTGAACCTTAAGGAGAATAAGGACACAATCTAAGTTAAAGTTAATAAAAACAAGTTCCAGCTCAGCACACAATATTCTTATCAACAAGATAAAATTGTGCGAAGTACGGTGGAATTCTTTTCTGTGAAAGAGAATTAAGGCACTTTTGTATAATTAAAAGCAGATTGATAATTTTGATATAAAATCACTCTAATAACATTAAAATTATGAGAGACAAAGTTCATGTAATTTTCTCACCCAAATCATCACTTCCTATCATAAGAAAGCAATGTAGCTGAGTAGAAAATGTGTGAAGCTATTACAGAACTCAGATTTATTTGTTTATCTACCTATTAAATGGGGGGTTTCGTTTACTTTTAATATTCACTTTTCTCTTCTATTAGGAAGTGTGTACACATAAGTTCATGTGCATTGTGTAAAGAGCCATTTAAAATAATTTAAACTAAAAAGTTGGTAAATATTGGATATATAGCTGGTACTCAAATAATAAAATTCACTATGGGTTTTACAGCTTGTTCTAATGTTTTTTTTTCTTTGCTTTGGTCTCCCTCTCCACATACTTGTAGCAATTCCAACTACAATTCACCAGTGTCTTTGATTCCTTTATGTTCTGATTTGCTTTTCATTTATTCATTTCATGCTATGCACTCTTTTTTTTTTTTAACCGTAGCCTTACAAAATGTTTTAGGGATTTCAAACACAGTCCCTCAAGTAAACATGACCTCGTGATGGACAGGCCTGCTTTCTGCCTCACACTTTCATATGCCAATTCTTGAATAAGGGACACTAAACCTTGACTAGGATGTACAGTTTGTTATTTTCATCTGCACTTGGTGAGGAAGTTGTGGCCTTTATTTTCACTGATGTGGATTTTACCATCATTATCCATGCCCTAACCTGTGGCCTTGATTACTGTAATACTCTTGACTTTTGGTTACTTTTGAGCTATGGCTGCTGAGGAATGCAGCAGTCTGTTTGTTTGTGGGTTGCCACTGCAGGAAGCATATGGTACCAGTGTTCTATCATAAAATGCAATGGAAATGCACTTTAATGAAGCCACAGCAAGGCTGAGTATATTTGAGGAATCACTTGAATATTTAATATGTCTAAATGGAAAGGAGATACGTTTTTCTCCTTGTGATATTTTGCTATCAGGAGTTGAACAAAAGACATTTAATGAAAACATTTTAGCTGAGTGTTATCATTTGTAATACCATATGCATTCTCTAGCCATAAAGTAAGATTCACAGTAAGATTTAGCATTGTATAGCCATAAACTTAGGTTCCCAGTATGGTTTAAAGACCCTTGTTTTTATACTCAACACAAATGATTGTTAAGATGCCAAGGTCACTACAAGAGAACACACATACCTTGTCCAGCTGATGGGTGGAACCATTTTAATAGAGACTAAGAAGTAAACAGTGGGGCCAGGGAGTAGCTCCGTAGAATAAGTGCTTCCCTGGCAAGCGCAATGGCCTGAGTTCAACCCCTGGTTCCGAAGAAGAAGAAGGAGGAGGAGGAGGAGAAAAGGAAGAGGAAGAGGAAGAGGAAGAAGAAGAAGAATTAAACAGCAAAATAGTATCTATTCATCAAGAGGAATGAACTGAGTTGCTCTATAGTCAGTTGTAAAACAAAAGAAAAGCAATAGGTGAACATCTGTGCCTCCCATGACAAGTCAAGTAATGAGGTGTAAGCTACCAGCAAAGATGTTCATGGTGATTTCATAGAATGTCTTAAGTACACAATTACCTCAGCAGAAATTGTATTTAGACAAACTTATACATATATGCAATACAAGCAACATATTTTCTATATTGGCTGGTTTTGTGCTATACAAGTGCACAGAGCACATACAAATATACATGTGGATGATTTCTCTAAATCAACATCTTATTTTGCTTTTAAGATATGTCCTAAGTCATAATTGTATGAGGTAGGCAGTTTTCTTTGTAACCCTGAAATATTTCATCCAAATTTATTTTGTGCTTATACTTTTTTAATAATACGGAACTATCACAATTCCATTCACCACTTAGTTTTGGCATATTCTGTTGTAGCTTAATGTACTTCACTGTTATTTTGACCTGAAGTCAAAGGAGGAAATTTGTAGATTTAGTGTATGTTTCTGCAAGTCAATTAATTCATGATGCACAACTTTTAAGACTTTAGTCTCCTTTTGAAAACCTGTGGTTAGGTAACTCTAATTATTATGGTTAGTTAAGAGCAGGCTATATTTTCATGAGTAATGACTGACAGTTCTGGAAGCAAAGGAGGAGGCTAGTAGTTGGATTGCGAAGTCAGACACAGACTAGCTGGCTGTAGAACTTGGGACCCTGTGGGTGGAGGCAGAATTACACAGTGGTAAAACAATGGTTTGGCATCAGAGTGGGCCAAAACAAGTTAGACAGTGCCCTAGCCCTGAGAGTTTGAACATGTTACAAAACACTAACAGTTTTCTTGCCTGTAAAATCATGTGAATGTAAACCTCTTCCCCTGATTATTGTGCATATTAAACTGCTTCATTTCTTTCATACTGTGTAGGTTAACATTCAGTAGTTTGCCTGCTATTATTCATAGCACCTGTGTCATACAGTAATGATGCACTCTTTTGTTTGTCAGTCCACTTTATTGCCAAAACCAAATTCAGAAGGTCAGGGGAAAAATTAAGTTCACTATGGATTGAAGCTGTTACTTTATGAATGTCAATAGTCCGTTAATGTCACTTTCTTCACCAACTCAATCAGTAAGCACTGGGGGCCACTTGGTGTGGATACTAGGCATGAACTGGAATTCCTGAATAAGACAGAGTTTCTCCCTTCAGAAAAAAAGATAATCATCTACAGAAGTACCTATAGGTGAATAAAAATTATAATAATGTATTTCAGTCAAGGAAAGGAACCTAACTAGTTTGGGAATGAAGAGGAAGGGGGAAAAATCCTGAAAAGACAATGGAGTTTTATTCAAATTTAAATTGGACTATATATGTTAAAATAAAAAGCAAAGCAACAACTAGTATTACACTAGAAGTTTAGTAGACCATGGAAATTTGTTCAAATGAATTTGAGAGAAATTAGATGACACAATCATACAGTCCAAGACCCAGACAGCCAGAGCTCCTTTTACTACCCAGATCTCTTGAGTAAAGCCACCTTTTGCCAGCCATACACTGTTGTTTGTCATGGGTTTCAGGGTTAGGAATTGGGCCATGACCTGCAAACTTACACTCTGGAAAACATAGTCCCTATGTCGGGCAGCCAACCCTTCTGGGGAATGCTGAAACCCTGTAATTTCCACCCATCCCCACAGCACAGTCTCCCTTTCATTTGATAGTAAGGTGGCAATTAAAATAAAATGTAATATACTGCACAAGAAGAAGGCAAAGGAAAATCATGAGAACCTCCCAATGAAAAAGGAAGGAAGTTTATGGTCAAAGTAATTAGATTCTCTCTGTTACACATAGTCACATAATTGAGAGTTGCCTATAACAGTCTGTATATTTTCTGACTTTTATAAGAAACTGACCTTATAGATAGCACTGCCTGTCAACAAAAATATCATACATATTCTAATTCTTTTTCTCACTCTGATTCAACTTGGAAATTTTGTTCAACCTAGCTCTATAGCAAACAGAACAACTTATATCTATCAAAAACAATTGTGCATTATTGTTAGGCAAAATTTAATATTATTGTCAAATGGTAGGAAATTGTTTTCTACAATGCTTACTGATTTTTCTATGGTCATCATATCTACCAGTTTACCAATTCATCTGAGCTATTTTTTTTTTCATCAATTTCTTTTTTCTGTTAGATTTAGAAAGAACATAAGGTATTCCATATGAATGGGTTTTGAGAGTGTCTTAATATCTCTTGATTCTAAGAATTTCCAACTTTTGATGAATTATCACAATCAAATTAAGGCTCAAAAGCACAGGAGTACAACTTCATTACTTTTCTAGGTAGGGGAGAATGAAGATGCAATTATGTAGGCTCAGGACTCTGCCAACTCTTGTGAATTATGGGTTGGTCCAATGTAATAAAAATTTAGTGAGTCTTTGTCTTGCATTGTAAATTAAGTAAACTTCTGGTGTAGTGACAAATATTTGATTTATGTTGCTCTCCTCTTAATTCTTTCAAAAGTGAGAAATCACAGAACTACTTTAATGTTTCACAAGATTAATTGTCCATAACGCCAATTTGGTTTGCGTGAACTCAGAACAGCTGTAATTATGCTCACCTTCCCCAGTGAATATACCTAAGAAAATATTCATGGGTTATAAGTTCCATCCTGCTACATTTAAGAGGCCAAACTAAATACAGTGAAATTTGCTTATTTCACTCTTTTCCTGAATGCTGTCCTACAGTTGATGTTCAAATTTCAAAGTCCTTGCAAGGTTTCCAAACTGTAGGGTTGCCAACATTTAAGTTTTAGCTTTTTTCACCTTCTTTGAATAATATGCATTTTTTTTCATTCCAGATAATTACTTTTGCATTAATATCAACCTTTCTACATCCATAGAATCAGCTAATAAAAAGAAAAGAAAGATAAATTAGAATTCCAGGTTCTCCCTGTCATTGCCTTTGAACTGGCTTCTTATACATTTTCTGAAATTTTCCATTTTGTCACTAATACTATAATCATCCTAAAGTATTACCCTTAGGTTTCTACTAGGAGTATGGTTTTCTGTTCATCCCAATTTTCTGAATATCCCAACTCATCAAAGATTATACACTATTTTTAAATGTTTAATTCATAGATGATACTTGTACCTATTTGTTAAACATAATACAATATTGTAATTCATGACTATAATTTGGCTTTTTAAATAACTGCATACATATTTTTGTCTGCATGAAGTTTATTTTTTTTAATTTTAGGGAAGGGTCTACAGGGTGTTCAGCGTCTCACTACTAGATCATACTCGTAGTGATCCACCTGTTTACAGCCTCCCAAGAGCTGGAATTACTGGAGCACGCCACCACGCCCAGTCTCAATTACTGACTCAGCATGCCCTGGGGGCAGGGCAGGCACAGCAGGCCTGGGAATCAAACTTCCCGCCCCTGTGCCAACTTCCAGGTGCTTTAACCTGCTGAGCTATTTGGCCTACCCAGAGGAAATTATTTTTAATTGAATTGCATTCAGTTATTAGAGAAGGAGCTCAGAGATCCCTACATTTTAAAAATTTAATCTAATCTGTCTTTAAAAGCAGAAAGAAAATGCCAAAACACTATGTATTCAGTTCCAAAGACAGCTGTGCTAAAAATACAATTCAAAAGTTTCAATGAGATTTTTGTTACCAAATGTTCTTAAAACCGCTTTCCTCTTGAGGCCTGTGTACTGTGAAGTAAAGCTCTTTTGAGCTTTCTGGGTGCAAGAGGAACAGGAAAAAATTTGAAACAGGAAAAAAAGTGAAAACATAGCCTCCAAAATATATACAGCTTAATAGACATCATAATGAGGCACCAGCCAGAGTATGCCAGAAAGTTTAAAAGTACCTTAGAGATTAATACAGAAAAGTTAAGAGCCCAGAGTCCCAGCATTACTTAAAGAGAGGCCATGTCAGAGAAAAAAAAATACACATCATAGCATCAAAAAGACTGCATTGGGTCCAGTTTTTCACTTACTGTGTGAGTTTGAGAAAATTACTCAAAGTCCCTTACCTCATTTGTCATATTTTAAAAGGTAAATCCTATAATATTGTAATAAATGTACATGGGAACTTTCCACTGCCCAATATAGTCCCTCCTAGAGATACCTAGATTTTTTTTTTTTTAATTTAATTTTATTGAGAAACAAATAGCAATGAGACACACTGCTGATTTTTACAATTATTGTTAGTAGCCTGAGACGTTCTTTCTCATTCTTTTATTTTTGTGGAAGCAGCCACTTAAAGGACTGAGCTAGGACCAAGCCCCCAATACCTAGGTTTCTACCTCCAGAAATTCTACCTCAGTTCCACAGTTCAGAAATGGAGTCTGTGTTGGTACAATTTGCTCTCGCCTTCCCTGACACTAGAGAGGAATTCACTTGTTCCTAGCCAGGCCAACCAATGTCCATTGCTAAAAAGCTGGAATTTAGTGTGAGGCATTAAACCTAGTTTGATGTACATGTTACAAGGAGGTGAATCAAGGTGGTCATCTATTGCCAAACACACAGTAGGCAGAGGAAGCCCCCAACAGACCGAAATGAATTAAGCAGATACTCTGAAGAATGGTCTGAGGGCTTCTGAGAGACTAGAACACAAGGTACTTGAACTCTGGATGCTTTTCTGCATCCTAGTTCTAATCCTTTGTGCATGTTGCTGTCATTGGGAAATTGTGCCATGGCATATGTCCAGTTTCACATAAAAATTCTCTTTATCCTTAGGTTTGCAAAGATTAACTTTATTCCCCAGCAAAGAGAAGTGCTTGAACTAAGAAAAATACAAACCTCATATTGTAATTGCAAAGCTTTAACTGAATAATTAGAAAGTATTGTCTAGTCCAATGCCTTGAATGCTGTTCAACACTCACTCAGATTTTTGTTTGCCACCTAGAGGGAGATGTCTACTTATCCTTTCTAGTAATTCAACACGACATATTGTTTCTTATATTTCCAATTTATGGATGAAAAAACATAGGCTTAGATTGATTTGGCAACTTATTCATATACATAAATTGATTCAATTATACACCAAATATTTATATGCTACTAATGCAAGGCAATCTTATGTTAGTTATTAGAGATACTATGACACAAGTGATAAAAATCACCTCTTCAGTTTCAGTGAAGCTCACATATAGTAGGTTTTCAGTAAGGCCATCATAGCATCCAGACTCTGTTGCTCTTCAGATATTTAAAACCTACTCAAGTCCTGCATAAGAAGTTCCTACAGAGAGTACAAGTCCTTTGAGTTCTCACCTTTCTTTATTCATACATCACAATGTGTTTTAATAGTTCATTTAATTTCAGAAATTTTGCTTAGCTGGCTGTGACTCTAAGTTGAAAAATTTGTGATGAAAAATCATAGTGGACTTTTCACTGTTGCTGTTGAGATTTATAAAACATACTTTTAAATCCATATGTTGGCAGAAGCTAACATTCACTCAATTATTTCTATGTGCCAAATGTCATGTAGAGGTGATCCCTATACAGCTGAAAGTTAACTTGACTAGAACATTAATAGGATATTATAAAAAAATTGACATGTCAGTAGAGAAAAATGGTACCACAGAAGGTTTAAACTTGGTCCTATCAGAGAATGAAAAGTAGAATCATGCTTTATACCTAACTCATATGACAGCAAATTCAGCTCTCTAACCATTACTCTATTGCCTGGGAGCACAGTGTGCTAACAGTACTGCGTAGAGCATCTATTGTGCATGGAAGTCCTATCATGTGCCCCGATGCTGCTAAGCTTGTGTAATGACTGTCACATTGTCTAGCTGCCAATGAGTATCTAAAGTCAACTTCTGTAATTGTCATTACACCACATGTAATTTTGAAACTTTATATAGCAAAATTGAACTTACGCCCCGCCTCCTTGATTTCAAATTCTACTTGGCACGCATAAATTTTTCTGAAACTGAATCTTCGCTTTAGAAAATATGTGATTTATTTCATATCTTTCACAAAAATAAAAACAAACAAAAATGTATATTTTTTTGACCCCAGTATACAAGCTGGAATAACATTCCAAAATATTTTAAAGTGAAACCTTCACCAAAATTTTAGACAGCCAATTTCATTTGTCCTTTGTCCTTTACAATATTTCCAACATGCTGTGATGTGTAGCTATTTCTAATATCTATTTCCAGCTTCACTTGCATTTGGTTTATAAGCAAATTTTGTGATTTCCCCCAGCCTCCATTCCATTGTCTACAAATTAGTGGGTAGCAGTCTTAATGTTGTGACGTAATTCTGTATAATAGGCTCTCTGCAGTACTGGGCTTGTAAGTAATTTTAGCTGCATTGAGACATAGGAGAATCAAGGGGCAGGATGTATCTCAAAGCACAATGAGAAGACAGACAGTACAACTGCAGGAATTTGCAGGACATTTGTTTTCTTCATGAGAGGAGAACTGACATTAAGCAAACAATAACAACAGCAACAAAACAGGCCCCAAAATGTGTACTGTCAGATGCAATAGAAGCTTTTTCTCAGTATTAGGAGAATAATGTGGCAAGGGAGCAGCCTGCTATGACAGCCCTGCTGATGCCCTGAGTGACTCGGTCCGGTGCGCGTCGATTCAATTCTCCTTGCAATGGAAGATTTTATTGCCAGGTCTGACAATGATATCTATCACTTCTATTCATTTCCTATTGTCTAGGCTTCATTACACATGGTCAAATCCAACTGAAATGAAGGCTGGGCTTGTGGTTTCTCTGTGTCCTTGGGATGAAATTAAAATTATGGATTTTGATGATTAGCTGTCTCTCTATTTTATAGTTTCTTAGATAACTTTTAGTTCTAATCCATCCCTTGGTTTCCATTTATTAAATACAAGTTTACCCATTATGTCACAAATGAAGTCTTATTTTGGGGATTAGTTTTTCTATTGCTTAAGAGACTAGTTGTCTTGCTCCAGTGCTAATAATGGTGAGTTAATATGACACGGATAAATCTATCAATATCGGTATTAATTGGTTAGTTTTCTTCTGGTGAAATAATTTTTAAATTTTTTATTGGAATATAAAATATGGACACAAGGAACCTCTACAATCTCATGCTCAATATATGTTGAACAACTATGACATAAATTACTCAATGTATATGAGGTAAATAGATGCAGATTTAGATGATAATATCTTTGTTATGTGTAATGGTATATAACAATTCATGAAAGATTTTTTAAAACTATTACCCATAAAGCACTAAAAAGATATATAGTTTTATTTTATATATATATAAATACATATATATATATATATATATATCTTTCCGCAAGAAAATCTTGAACCCCTCATATTTCAATTATCTCAATTCAGAATTCTACTTATATGCCTATGAGGCAATTTAATGCAAATAGAAAAGTCACTAAGTGCCCACAATGGATCTAATAATAATTATTGACATAACAGAAAGCAAATAAAAGGTGATTACATACCTCTTGTGTTTCTGACAGCCACGGATTCTGTTAGTTAACTCATGATTTCGTCTGGAAGTTGCCCTGCTTACTCTCATGAGTGTTCTAGTTTGGATGACTAATTAAATGTTTATTCTAGTTTTAATATTCTAGTTTGCAATAGTGTTTCGAATCCTCTCAAATTTCTCTTTGTGATCGCTGTGTTCCTTAAACCTTGTTAGCCTTTAATGATTTGAACGAATACTTCAAGCAACAAATCCTTGGTTTATAACCTGGCCGTACTCTATAAAGTATTGTGCTATTTTACATGTGAGTTAGTAGACAAAATTAAGTATTCACTTTAAGAACTAAAATGAAATTCATGGAAGTATTCCACCAAGATTTACATTCAGATTTACCTGGCAATAAATTTCTCAAGTGTAAATGTACCTGGTAGCTGCTATAGCTGAATGTCTGTTGTTGAAATTTAAAACATAAATCAAATTAACCAATGTTCTGGCAGTAGATTTTCTCAACATAATTGGAAATCAGCAGTGATAATTATTTGGAATAGATTGCTTAAGCACAATTGTGTCTAGTAGCCACTAGAGGTGACTATCACACTTCAAGTTTCAAACACAATTCATAACTACAGTGCTTGAGGTTAGATTAGCATAATTCCCAAATGAACTTTCTCTGGTTTATTTGAATGACTTTGTGAAAACTAATGAAATGCCATTTTAGTTATAATTATTAAAGAAGTACATTTTCAACTAGTAGGATTAATCCAAGTTTAGGATCCAGGTTTTCAGCCAATAAAATATCAATTTCCTATTCTTTTCCCTTCACTGTATAAAAATACATTGCTTGTATTTTTGTGGTCACTCCCCTATTCCTCATACTACTCAAGTGCTAGCATTCTATGTTTCCAAGGATTTAAAAACTTGTAATCTTATTTTGTTTTCCAGGAAAAGACCATGAAAATTTTACTCTTTCACTTCTGTCTCTTCAACCATCAGTAATTTGTCTTTGCTTAACTCTTTCCCTAAAAGTATTAGTGTAATAGTGTTAGATAAAATCACTCTAAAAATACATCAGTATAACTTCTATGCCAAACAGTTCAATGATTACATACTCACTATCTCATTTGTTCCGGATAATCTGCAAGGTGAGGTTTTATCCTTTGCTCCTTGAGTAATACGAACCTGGCCTTTTCGGAAGACTCAACAGCCTTGAGGTCAGTGAGCTTATACTGTCCCTAGGATGTGTTTTGGCATGTCACAAGCACTTTATCACCAATCTGCAACTGTGACCCCTGCCTATGTGAGGTGTATGAATTGCCCATGGCTACAATAGCACAAGCTCTGTGTCTTGGAACAGCATACATCCGTATGGGACTGTTCCTGCAGGTTGAAAATTAAGTCAGTTTTTTTTTTAATCCATGATTTCCACATGAACCAGTTCATCCAAAATTTTACCCAAGTTTTTTATAAATTCTACACCTGCAATAAAAATAAATGCCATGATAACGTCAGCACGTGCACATCTCAAGCCATTTGATGTGAGCGGCTTCTGATTCTGTGGACTTGGAAAACTACTATGGGCTTAGAGTAAGTCTCAGGTGCTGCAGACCCTAAAACATGGGGACCCTAAGATTGTTATGATGGTCAAAAGGTGGGGTCACCTCACATACTTTCCCTAGTGTAATATTTCTGGAAAGTAGGTTTTAAAAGGAAACTTGTTTAATTACAACAGAGTGCATCAGAAAGGACCATATAATAAATATGCCCAAGAAGTTTCTAAATGTGGACATGAAAATTTAATATGTGGTTAATTTAAACAATGATGAATACCAAACTGGAATGTAGACATTGGAAAGTTGGGTGAAAATGTTCAAATGGGAAGAGGAATGGGGATGTTGGTGGAAGGAATGGCATAGAGATTTTTAAAAATGACAAAAAGAATGGAAGAAAAACAACAGAAACAAAGTCTTCTAAATGAATATGGGAAGAAAGATTATAGTCGTGGTAAACAGAATAAGAAATGTAAAGATGTATCAGGTACAAGTATAAATTCCCTCTAATGAACATGACCATTATGTATGTCAAGAGGGTACCAATGAAATTGTTTTAGTAAAACAGTGACAGGAGCTCTCTTGATTAGGTGAATAACGGAAAGAAACAGGCTACTTTCTTTCCATACCCCTCCTAGTGTACATAGGCATGATTAAAATATCTGTGAAAAACTATATCTAGAAATTACATATTTTTGCGTAATCTATTCAACCACATTATATTTTTGCTTTTTACTTTAAAAGCATTTTTGGCAGCTTGAGTTCATATGTCTATCAAGCTCCACCGCACACAAGCACCATGGCTTGCCAGGTAACAATCCGATGCCAAGTTCACTTTAGATCAGAGCAGAGCAAGTTCAGGGGAGCTCAGGCCATTAAGGGGCGGTCACATTATCATGTCTTAATTTAATCTGAGTTCTCAACCAGCTTCATGTTTCAAGTCTGAGCTGATGAAATTTCTCAACGAAAAATATTAAAAATCATAAAATAATATATGCAGATGTCTATGAATTCTCATTTATGGTCTTTTATTCTATTAAACACACCCTTTCTTTTTGCTTTTCTTTTTCTGTCTTTCTTTTCTTCTTTCATCTTTTTCTGTATTTTACGGAAGGTTTCACAGGGTGCTCAGAGTCTCACTACTAGATCAGACTCGTAGTGATTCGCCAGTTTACAGCCTCCCAAGAGCTGGGATTATAGGCATGCTCCACCATGCCCAGTCTCAATTGCTGTCTCAATGAGCCCCAGGAGCAGGGCCTGTACAGTGGGCCCAGGGATCAAACTCCCAGCCCCTACGCCTGCTTGGAGGCGCTTTAATCTGCTGAGCTATTTGGCCGGCCCTAAACACACCCTTTCTATGTTAGGTAAGATATCATGAGTTGTTTAGACACAGTTTTACTGAGCAGAAAATCCCTTTGAAGTCCCAGTAAAATTCTTATTTTCAATCTTTATTCATATATTCTTTTCAATTTTGCTAACAGCAACATATTTAGAGTTAAATAATTGACTGCCAATTGCCAGTTCCAGTTCCTTTGCTTACTACTTGTCTGATCTTGAAAATCCATGTGATTATTGAGTGCCTAGCTCCTCATCTATGAAGATTTTTTTACAAAGAAAGAAAGAAAAGAAAGGGGATAGTTATCCTTGCCTCAGAGGGTGAGGTAAGGATTAAGTAAAATTGAAAATCTAAAGTGCTTACTGCAACTCTCAGCAAAATGTTGGCATGCAGCTCGTGTTCACTTTTTCCACCTTTTTTATAGCCATATGTCATGTTTATAGTTAAAAAATGGTGATTCCTTTGGAAATTTGCCTTCCAATGAATTCCATGCATCCATGAAATTTGGCCTTTCATGAAACTAAGTTGATAATGCTGACTACACCCATTCAGACCCATTGCCCATAATCTATAAACTACTTTCCAATGTGTTTTTGATAAATAAACTCTAAAGTTTCAAAGACTCATTGTTGAGTTTTATTTCAGTTTTATTTAGTAATTTCCTTTGTGCATAAATGAAATTCAGCTATTGGTTGCCTATATTTATGGGGTTCAGTTAAAGATTTCTTTCATTATACATATGTAAGAGGAAGTCCTTGAACTACAGTACTGACATATTTGGTAAGTACTTTGGCTTATATTTCTATCAAGAATTTTTAAATACCTGCTATCTGCAAATCATTCTAGACAGTACAAAACAGAAAGACTATTTTAAAAATATTATCCTCAAAGTCTTTATTTTAGTAAAGCACACATTATGAGCCAGGTATTCTTCTAAACAATGCATACCTTTGCCCACATATTACATATTTTCTCTTAGTGGCTATTGTTACCACTTTAAATGTGAGATAATATTGGCTCTAAAGAGCTCATATGGTTTGCTGTAAATCACACAAAAAATAATGGGAAAGTTCAGAATTCAAGTCCAAGATATCTGGAATCTCTACTTTGTAGTAGTAGACTTAGACCTACACCTACAAGCTCATGAATGCAGCATTTCAAATTAGCTTTTATTTCTTTACCTAAGTCATTGTATTTTTTTTTACTTTTATAAGTATGTTTCATGTGCATAATGATAAAATTCAGTGTACAGAATTTTTATATGTATATTACACATTTCAACTAATTTTCCTGTTCCTTTCACCTATTTTTATTTTTCCAGCATCAAATTCCTTATGGTAAACATCCCCTCTCTGCCCACAAAATAGATACAATTCTGTGAAAAGTTCACTAGCAAATCAGACAGCAGTCCAGTGGGAACCAATGGAACCATCTTCAGCACATGTTGATGCAGGGCTACTCTGAAAAGC
Source organism: Octomys mimax (assembly GCA_002564305.1). Classification (NCBI taxonomy): domain Eukaryota; kingdom Metazoa; phylum Chordata; class Mammalia; order Rodentia; family Octodontidae; genus Octomys; species Octomys mimax. Next base: position 18,993 of record NDGM011225510.1, read on the forward strand.
ATCCTTCACTCTGATCCTCTGAGGGAACTGAGTACCGAGTGGGGCCGTTATCCACACATTTTTTGGAGTGGTGAATCAATCTACCAAAATCTGTAAATGTGGAGTAGACATAGAGACTGACTGTGGCCCCTGGCTTCTTTCCGCCCCATGACAACTAATGGGAGAATTTGGCTTGTCGTCGGCATGTGGTCTACAGAGTCACTCTTTCCACAGTGCTCCTTAGGGAATAGGCAGCCTAAAATGTTTCCACCATTCCAGGAGGCCAGCTCCTAAGAATTACATCACGATAGAGTCCAGACTTTGGTGAGGAAAAGTGGTGCTATTTATGGGCCTTTAGAGACCCTGTGATTTAGTCTGCTGGTACTGCCATAGTAAAAACACATCATGTTTAAACAACAGAAATGCATTTTCTCAGATTTGTACAGGCGGGTACTCCCAGATCAGAGCACCTCACAGGTTAGTCTTCTGAAACCTTTCTTTTTGTCGCAGACAGTTGAATTCTTGTGGCATCCTTATGTGGCCTTTGCTCTACACAATCATCTCTGGTATCTCTTTTGTTTTACGGAGAAACAGATCATTTTGGTTTAGGGACTCACATTGATGCTCTTTTTTAACATTAACTGCTTCCTTAAATTCTTATTTTTCAATAGAACTATATGAGTTATTAGGGCATTAGACTATATATTTGAAGAAAGACACTATTTAGTGCATAATACCTTACCTGTGAGCTCTGGCTGAAGCAGTGTCACAATATACCATTTTGAAAAGTATACTTAGTCAAAAGGGCGACTTGGAATATTCTTAAGCCAATAAACACAAGTATAAAATAGCTCTTTATCATGATAAAAATGTATTGAACAATAAGCAACATTTATTGAGTATCTATTTATATAACAGAAATGAATTAACTCCTTGGACCCTTACAATTCTACTATATTTTGAAATTCATTAACTCACTTTGCAAAATAAAACTATTACAGACAGACCAAGAGTTTTGCACATATTTTCTCAAACAGTGACAAATCCGACCATCTGAACCTAGATCTGGTCTCAGGACATACTAATGTAATCCAACAGTGGATAAATATTTTCATATTGTGACATATACTGTAGAGCTACTTGTAATAATCCAAAGCAAAATAGAAGAATTGGATATTTGTTAAGTACTTATTTGGGCATATGTTTTTGTTGAAAATACAATCAGAAGATGAGGTTCTTCATTCATGTAAGCAGCCCTGCTACGAGGTCAGTAGAGTCCTGCAGTAGAGTTATCTCCCATGTTTCTTGTTTTTCAGCCAAGAATGTATTAGAAGTAAGCTCCTTGAGTGGAGTCAGAATCACAACTTGGTAGACTTACTGGTAAAAGTTTAATTTAGTTAGGAAAAATAATAGCAACAAAAACAATAACAAAACACCTCTAGTCAAAGAAACAATGGAGGACAATCTATGCACAAGGAGGGAAAGCCCCAGTAGGCCCATCATGTAAGCTGCTGTAGCAGCTCCCCAACTAAAGCTGCATCCCATTAGATCATGAAAGAAAGGGTCAATCTTAAATTTATTGCTAAAAGAAAGGGCAGCCATCCCTGGCAAATGGAAAGGTTCTGAGAACTAATACTAGTGTCAAATGTTGAGTTTAATTTATAAATGGCCAATAACATATCTTCCCTTTGGTGAAATTATGATCTCCTTATATTTAATGTCATATATGTTTTGAAAAGTATTACATTATTGAGTTTTCAGGAAGGTTCTTTATTATTTAAGCAATGATAACTAAAGCATGGTATAAGGCTAGATACTGGTTCATTTTGTAATAACTGATATTTCTATCACTGCTACAGTTATTTGTTAATGGATTATACTTGTTCTTTATGCATTTCAAGTTGGTACTTTTGGGGGCTTGGCCCTAGCTCAGTCCTTTAAGTGGCTGCTTCCACAAATCTGTCAGCCT
>NDGM011225521.1:252-27939 GCA_002564305.1 Octomys mimax
CTGTGGCCCCATAATCTCCTTGATCAGAAAATTTGGGACATCGCTGAGTTACAGGATGTTACAAGTACTGCTAAAAGTTCTAAACACAAATTTTCTGAATACAAAAAAAAATGTAAGTGAGAAGATGGACATGCAATTAGCTTGTTTCAATCATCCCACAATATCCACATGTATTAAAAGATCCCTATCATACCCTACAAATATACTTACTTGTCAATTAAAAATAAAACTATGATTACAATTTCAAGAGGAAATAATGCAAAAGGGAAGCACCCTAAAGCGCTTCACTGACAATTTACAAATCACAGTGAAACCAAAGCTTCTTCATTCTTTTATAAATCTATTTCTCCATCCATCTATCCACATCACTCCTTCCCTTTAACCGTCTCCATGTATCCACTATACACAGTAAGATAAAAATTGGGTAGGTTACCCATAAAGTGAACTCTATTGTGTTGGCTGCCTATGAAGGCTGGAGAAAGCAATCCACCTAGAGATGGAAGTCTGTGTAGTACAGGAAGTGAAAGTGTGTGTGATTTGCAGACATTTAGAGCTGGCACACAGTCATGTTTCCTCCAAAAAGAAACTTGAGACCTTAAACAAATTTCTTAAACATTTTGGGTCTTGAAATTCTCATCTGTAAAATAGACTTAAGTGACTACTTTAACTGAAATGCTCTTGTAGCTCAGAATAGAAATAAGGTCTCCTTTGAAGAAACACAACACTCAGAGAAATTGAAAAATTTGCTTTCGCCTTCCTCAAATATTTCAAGAGACCATAAGGGAGAAAGGTAAATCCTTGTCTATACCTGCTCCTGTCTATCTCATGGCCTGTGTGCATTCCTGACTCAGTTCCTGTCAAGTGTCCTTTCCTCATAACTTCCCTGTATCTACTCCAGATGGAAGTGGTGGCTATGGAAACCCCGCTCTTTCTAGACGCCTAAGCGGCCCTAGTCTTTGTTGTCTATCTATACCATGCCTATATTTTTATAAACAGTCCATACTGAAATCTCATCAGCTTATGGAGATTCAAGTGTTCCAAGTGTCTTCAGCTGAGCCTTGATTGATAGAACATTTCTATGCCTGGCCCAGGGCTGGAATCAGAGTTCACAAAGATGAGAATAAGCAGACTGTTATCTCACCTTATTCAAGGTTCTTGTCTTATAGGGAAAACAGAAAACAACAAAGGAGCTCTCAGGTAACACAATATGAAGATAGACTCAGAGGTATGCGGTGTAGAAATAGCCAGCACTATTGTGAGGGTGAATTTGGATGAGTCACCAGTAAAGGTTTTTTGGAGGAGTGGAATCTCTGAGTCTTGAAAGGGAATAATAAACTCCCCCAGGGAACAGGCAGGGTAAAAGGCAAGTTCTAGAAAATGCATCACTGTTCAATGCATAAAAGAAAGCAGAAGAGTTGCCATGGAAGAGTAAATTCCTCCCATGCCTGAGACTCACTTGGTAGACAAGGATGGCAGAACGGCTGGCATGCCACTTTAGTAAGTGGTATCTACTTATTTCCTTTATTCTGCATCTCAGGGACTTTTTTTTTACTTTGTTGTCTATTGTCATTATTATCACTCACCAGAATATAATCTTGGAATAAATGAAAATCCCCAACTGTCGACAATGCTTTTGGCACCAGGGACCAGGTCTGTGGAAGACAAATTTTCTACAGGAGGGGTGGAGGTTGCTGTTTTCAGGAAGATTCAAGCCCATTACATTCATTGTGCACTTTATTTCTGTAATTATGGCATTAAATTTCCATAAGGAGTGAACAACCTAGGTCCTGCATATGCCCAGCTCATAGTAGTATCCATTCTCCTATGAGAATCTAATGCCACTGCTGATTGACAGGAGGTGGAGCTCAAGTGGTGATTCAAGTCAGAGAGCAGCTGTAAATACTGTAGCTTCTCCCCCTAATCTTTTGCTCACCTCCTGCTATACGATACAAGCCTTAACAAGCCAGAGATCTGTACATGTCTATTGTGGTTAGGGTTTTCTACATCACAATTTAGTACAGGACACATAGTTTGCAGGATTATTTTATCGTACTCACCCAAAGAGGTTAGTAGAAATGAGTGCAGGAAATCTGTCCACACACTATTGAACCAAAGAATCCAGCTAGGACCTGGGTCCCATGGCACTGTCCTGCCTGAGTCCAGCTGAAGACCTAGAGTCTACAAGAGTGCAATGCTCAGGAAGCAATTCTCAAAGAACCGAGCTCCCCCAAAAACTACCACAGCCATTTTCAGCAACTGCAAGTTCTCAAGATCCTTCAGTGATCAGAACAACAAAGTTTGTATCAGGAAAGCCAGCTTAACAAGCTTCTCCAGGAGACTGAACAGTACACCATCTTCCCCTGCAGAGCCAGGAGGCAATGTTCAAAGTAAGGACCAGAGCTCCCCCAAAGCAAACTACAGCCTTTCTCAGCAACAACAAGGTCCTGGCTCCTATGACAATAAGAACAGCCATGTTTGTATCAGGACAGCCAGCATAACAAGCTCCTCCAGGAGAACCAACAGCCCCAAAAGAACTAATGGAACCCCTTCTTTTTCTTCAGTTCTTTGTAGTCAGTTGCAGCACTCCTTAGCTGAGCCTTCTATAGCCACCACCGCACTGATCCAGTTCAGCTGGGTGTTACATGTTGACCACTTGTCAATCCATCAGAGTTTATGACTAGGGGCTGGGTACCCCTTCTTTGTAGCAAATTGAGATTTACGTATTATATGGTTTGCATCTAGATGTGTCCCAAGGGCCTTTCATGCTTAGAGGCAGAGCTCGTGGGAGGGTCTTGTATTATGGGGGTGCCACAGCTGGCTTGCTATTAGGAGGTGGGACCTGGTTAGAGGAGAGCATGACCTGGAGGGTGTATCTCCCTCCCCAGCTCTCCCCTCCTCTCTCTGATTCTCTGCACCACAATATCAACAGCTTCCTCCTGCGTGTGCTCTGCTATATTCCTTCTCTGGACCCAGCACTGATCCAAAATAAAACATCTCCTCTTTCAAGTTCTGAGTGTGGAGCATTTTGTCCCAGAGACTAGGAAAGCACCTAACACGCATATACAGGCAGTACCTGCTTCTGTTTTCAACATTTGGAAATCACCTATTTCATTTCACCTTGTATTCTACACACAAAGGAACACTGCTTTTAAAATAAACTGTAAAATATGTTTGATCCCCCTTAGGTGTTCATTGCCAGTCACTTGACTGATCCCCACTAACAGGCTCTGATCAACTCTAAGTCCTGCCAGACACCTGGACTTCAACTACCCTTTGTACTCTGGAGGGAGGAAGTATTGAAGTTCCCAAATTCCTTTCCCTATAAATCATTTGATAATATTTTCTGCTTCTAATGACTCCTATAACAAGCAGCAAATGCGAATAGACATATTTGCAGGATCAGTGACCCAAAAAAATTAAATTTAAGTCAAGCTACCAACTTGTGCACACAAATGGTTCTGTTTGTCTCTAGTGAGGGAAAAGAGGCAAAGGAGAACTAGAGAGCCAGGAAGGCTGTCTGTAAATCACCCTCTGCCCCAGTGATGCTTTGTATATGATACAGGTTCTTTCTTGTTCTGTATAGACAATAAAACAAGAGTATATGGGCCAAGGCTGATTTCAGCAATTTCCATGGACATATTATGTTTTACATAATGGTTAGATGCTAAGGTCCTCACAGAAGGTAAAATTTTCTGTCAAAATGACCTTAAAAACCTTCTAATAGCTGTTGGGAGAAATCCTGCTTCTTCATGGAAGCCTCTGAAAGTTGGTTTTCGGTGCCCATTTGTACTCAGAAGTTCCTTTGTAGAGAAAACACAAAGATTCAAATGTAAGAGTCACCTGTGGCTCAGGCAGGGGCTCACACAGTGGGAGAGCTGGACTGAATCAGACTGGAGGAGGGAATGGGAGGCTTTCATATCACCCTGTGCACGGGGGGAGTCTAAGTGAGGTCACTAAGTGAGGTCACAAGTGGAAGCGCTCACTTTCTATGTTACTTTCCCTTTCCCTTTCTCTCAATTTCTTTGCCATCCCCACCAAGTGTGAATCAGGCGCACACAGGAATCAGCAGCATTTGTCCATTCAATGCTGATGAAAAAGGAATTATCTTCTTTTCTTCCTGAAAGTGAGTTCTACGAGAGGGTTGCTCTGATGAAAGAGGCGAGCTAATCTGATACAGGACTCTGAAGACCCTTCATTCTGTCCTACCAAGGAACAGACCTCAACCAAGAGAAGAAAAAGAGCAAGGGGTGGGGAAGAGGATGGCAAGGAAGAGGAATGAAGGGAGAAGGTGCCACCTGTACCAGCAGAAGCGTAGCTGTTCAGTCTGCAGCTCAATGATAACTTTTTCTCCATTCATCCAGCACAGTTGCCACCACAGAATTTCAGAGGGAAGGCTTAACCTGTATTGTCCTTAAAAACAGAGCCCTGTGATGTAGTTGCATTTTTGAAACCTTAGGAAGCTTGTAGCTTTGGGGTTGGTTATTTCCTGAAATCTTCCTTGAAGTGAATTCTGACAGGGAAAAGAAGACACACTTTTTAAGGACTCCAGAAGATGCAAGTTCAACCCTAAATCTTATCTTCCCTATCACATGTCCTTCCCCAACCCTGAATCATTAGGCCACAATTCCTGCCCTCCTATCCCTTGATCCTGATTTCTCTTAACCTACTCCATTCCAACTACTGGGAACTTTTCTGAGGGTCTTTTCAAGTAGTATCAATTCATTACCCTGTCTTGTCCTTCACCCTAGGTGAATATCAAAAACTAAGAAGCTTAGAATACAGGCACAAGGAGGCAAAAAGATGAACATGATGACCTTCTGAGGGAGACTTTGAGATTCCAGCGACCTGCAAGAGGGCCAGAGATGGGATCATTTTAAAGTCCTTCAAAATTAAGTCTTGGGGAAAAGTAGTTTAGCTATCTATAGAAAAGTCACACTAACACAAAAACGACTGTAGGTTCTGTAAAGCTTCCTATGACTTGGAGAATGACTCTCAGGATTGTACTCTCAACATGTCCAAGAAGCCTCCCATCACCTTTTTAGCCTCCCCAGCCTTCATGCACAGATTCTGGGGCATATCTAAGCTAGTGTTGGTGAATTCTGTAACTCCTTTTCATCTCAGTGTCCACATGGTCCACAAGTGCCCACAAACCTAGATTAGGGGACAGAGGGAAGAGCCATAACTTGTCACACTGACCTCCAAGATAGGTCTCTTGGCACTGTGTCCAAACCATTGTCCCAGGGACATCTGCTTGACTCACAGGTTAACTACCTTCAGGTTTTTATCAAATATTTCTTCTCTATGAAAAAAATTAAAGACCAGCCAGATATGGTGGCACTTGCCTGTAATCCCAGCATTCTGAGGAGCTGAAGCAAGAGGATCACAACCGTGAACCCAGTGACTTAGCAAGACCCCATCTCAAAATATGAATTCTTTTTAATTTAAAATGGCCAGAAATGTAGCTCAAAGATGAAGTCTCTAGGTTGAGTTCTAAATACTGTAATTAATTATTTAATAAAATAAAATCCCATTTGACCTTTTCATCTCTTTTCCTTTCCTCATTTTTCTAATTAGAATCTATTACCAGAATGATGTCAGCAACTATGGTTAGAGGGTATGAACCTCCAAAATTCTTTCCTCCATAAAAAAGAGTAGGAAATCTTACAAAAATTATCAGAGTCCACTTTTTTAGAACTCTGGAAATGAACCAAAAGCTTGCAGCAACTTGGCCAACATTTAGTCATGAACACTGCCAGAATCTCATTAACAAAAGAAAACTTCATGACATTGTATCTTATTCCCACGTCCCTCTCTGCACTCAACTCTGACAACTCATAGCCCCACTCTCTGAGTAGCCCGGCAGACATAAGAGGAAGGAAAACAGAACTGAACTCTCCCAAAGCCTTGTTTCCCCCCACCCTAGTCATCAGTATTTGATCTGTAAGAAGGTTCACTGTAATTCTCCACTTGTAAAGTTGTTCATGTGGGACCTGATTTGAAGCTTGCTCCCCATGAGAATTTTTCTCCCCAGGGGATGTTTCTTGAAAACCATTTACAAGCAAGTGCTTTAAGTCTTCTGCTATCTAGAGTGGTACATAAGAGCAGGGGTAACCAATATACCAACCATAAAGCTTAAAAGGACACACAGTGTGAAACAATGAGGTATTCGTAGTGGGGGGTGGGGCTTGGGGGTCTGAGCTCTTTCTTCCAGCCAAGCATGAGGCCCGGTATTAAGTGGAAAGTGAAGGAACACAGTGTTCCAATTACATGCCTGAGTGTTGAAGGCATTCACATTCGCAGGACTCTTCAGCACAGACTGTGAGATTCATTGTTACCACGTATTTAAGTATAATTATCAGGTCACTGAATTAGCTAAGTACAGACTTCAGTGGCCACACACAACAGAAAACGCAGACAGTACAGATTTAGGTCAGAATAGTCACTAAAATAAGCAAGAAGCACAGCAAGGAGCAGCAATTATGAATCCTGAAAAAGAAAGAAATCTGATTGACAGAGTTGCCATTTTATATTGTCCAACTGTCAACAGAAAAAGTCTAAGATACGCACAGGCAAAAAAGGTCATCTAGAGCATGATCCTTGAGGAAGTTTAGACATGGAATTTATGGTAGTGGGGACGAAATGCAGGAGCCTGTGCTTGCCAGGTGGCATTTATGCTGCTAAGCTATATCCCCAGCCTGTACATTTAATTCAAGACAATGGTTTTAAGTCTAAGACAATGATTTTAAATCAACAATTTTAGATATTTAAATAAATATTTAGACTTCATAAAACTATGTCTAAAAAACTAAAAGTCTGAGATTGGCATTTTACTAAATAAAAGAATATCAATTACAAAACAAAGATTATAAAAGTTGATCCAAATATAAAATCAAAAGCACAAAGACAGAAAAATAAGAATGCAGAAATAAGAAAAGAAGAAATAAAGAAAAAAAAAGAAAGCAAGAGTGCAGAAGAAATGGACCCTTTATAAGCTGTTACTAGTATGTTAATTAGCCTTCTGGAGGACAGTATGGAGGTTCCTGAAAAAGAATAAAAATTCAGTTACTATATGATCCAGGAACCTGCCTCTAGATCTATACCAAAGAAAACAAAATTGGAATGGCAAAGAGACACTGCACTTCTCTGTAACACTACTCACAACCAACAGTATAAAGAATCCACCTAGGGGCCAGCGAGATAGCTCAGCCGACTAAAGTGCCTGCTTAGGCAAGCGTAGGCTAGTGCAGGGACTGTCGTTTGATCCCCAGCACCACGTGCCATGCCAGCCCTGCCCCAGAGCGGGCTGAGCTGGCCAGAGTCTGGGCATAGTGTCACATGCCTATAATCTGAGCACTGGGGAGGCTGCAAACAGGAGGATCACTATGATTCTGAGCTTCACAGTGGGACCCTGTAACAACCAAATACATTTTCTTTCCTGTATTTTAGGGAAGGGTTTCCAGGGTGTTCAAAGTTTCACTGCTAGATCGGACTCATAGTGATTCTCCTTTTTACAGCCTCCCAAGAGCTAGGATTATAGGCGCGTGCCACCATGCCCAGTCTCAATTGCCATCTCAGCATGCCCTGGGGGCAGGGCCAGCACAGTGAGCCCAGGGATCGAACCCCCAGCCTGCTGTGCCTGCTTGCAGGTGCTTTAATCTGCTGAGCTATATGGCTGACCCTTACTGAAGTACATTTTTTAAAAATAAAGAAAAATAAAAGAATTCACCTACTCATCAGTAGATCGTTATATAAAGAAAATCTAGTATTGATAAACACATGAAACACTGCTCAGACACGAAGAATATAAAATCTGGTAACTTTCAAAAACATAGAACTTCAAATTCTTTATGCTAATCAAACAAAGCACAGAAAGACCAGCACTGTGTAATCTGACCCCCAGGTAGAGTGTGAAAAGGTTAATCTCATGGAAGTTGAGAGTTGAATACTGGTTACAAGAGCCTGGAGGAAATGGTGGGGAGGAAGAAGAAATAGAAAAAGACTGGTAAATGGGTATAATGTTATAGTTGTCAGGAATATTAAAATTATGTCATTTTATAGCAGAACACAGTAAAAACAATGCATTGCATATCTCAAAATAACTAGAAAAAACTTTAAATAGACACACCATAAAGAAATTACAAAAGCTTGAAATGATGGATCTGTTTATTACCCTGAGCTAATCATTATTCTGGGTATATATTAATCAGAATATCACACTGCACTTCATAAATATGTATAAATAGTATGTATGTGTCAATCAAAAAATAACTTAGAAAATCTTGTGAGGGATTTTGCTATGTGAGAACACTCTACTGGTTCCCATTTATTCATATATATGATAAAACATTATATATTTATATGAGCAAATAATAAAAAAGAAATGGTAACTGAAATTTTTAAAAACGGGAAATTCAAAAAGGCTGAAGAAAAATCAGTACACTTGAAGTTAAATCAGTTAGTATCACCTAGTCAGAGGAATAATACAGGAAAAAAATGAAGAATGAACGTAGCCAGAAAGATCTGTGGGGCCTCCACAGGAGTACGGAAGTGCGCATATTGACAGTCTGGGGAGGAGGGAAAAAAAAAAGGCAAGGTAGAGAATAAGAGGAAGCTTATCAATTCACAAGCAAGTCATAATGAAACTGTCAAAAGACAGAAGGATAATCTTGAAAATGGCAAGAAAAAAAATGACTCATGATGTACAAAGCATCCTCAAGAAAATAAACAGGTGACTTTTCATCGGAAGTCAGAGGCCAGAAGGCAGCAAGATGACATATTCACAGTCCTGCTTCCTGCTGAGAATTCTGTATCCATTAAAATTATTCTTTAGGCTAGGCATGGTGGCACACACCTGTAATCCTTGTATTCGGGAGGCTAAGCAAGAGGGTTGGCATGAGCTCAAGCCCAGCCCGGACTACATAGTGAGACATAAAACCCAGGAAAAATTCTTCTCCAAAATGAAGGAGAAATTAAACATTCCCAACGCAATTACATCACTACAAAGTAAATAATGTTAGTGAAGTGAACAAATTGTTAAGAATATGCAAACTACCAAAATTGACTTGAGCAGAGATCCAATAAGTAATCAGATACCTCTAGAACTAGAGAAAGCAATCCTAAAATAGTAGAGATCTAGAATTTAAACAAACACTTCTGGGAAACAAGGCAAGAAAAAGGACATCACAATCCCAGATTTCAAGTTACACTACAAAGCTAATGCAAACCAGCATGGCATTGGGAAAACCAGAAATCAGTATCAATGGGACAGAATACAGGATTCAGAGAGAACTCCATGCACACAGCTGCGCTGTTTTGACAAAGGGGCCAAATCCTTTCAACCGGAGGAAAGATAACCTCTTTAACAAAAGGGGGGGGGGACGAGTTACAAGCTTACATAATAAACTATCAAACATCAAAGACAAAGTAAGCAAAAATCAGAGAGTAGCAAGATATAAGAAGATATGCCAAGAGATAAGGAGTTGCATCGAGGAGTATCGATATAATCTGGTTTCTCAGCAAAGATTCTGCAGGACAGGACAGAGTAAGATGATATATTTAAAGTACTAAAAGGGAAAACAACTGATCAATTAAGAACACTTTACCTAGCAGAGCTGCTTTGCAGAAATGAAGAGAAAATAAAGGTGTATTTTGACTAACAAAAGCTGAGGGAGGGCATCACCTCTAGACATAACTTGCAGGAGTTGTTAAGGCTAATTCTTTAACCCAAAACAAAAAAGCTGCTAGTCAATGTAGGATATACAAAAGCACCAACTTAATGGAATAAGTAAACTAGATCCACATTCAGAATATTCTAGGGCTGTAATGATGTTTTATAGAGCAATTTCATCACTACTACAATAGATACAAGATAAACAATTACAGCTGCAGTTGAAATAAATTGTCAAGGGATACACATTTAAAGTAATATATATTCTGACATCAAAAAATACACAATATGGAAAAGTAAGCGTAGAGGTGTTGTATGTAAGCAAAGCTATGAGCTTGAAATAAACAAAGTAAGATATTCTATGTAAATATTAAGACAACCACAAGGCAAAAATCTTTAGCAGGAACACCAAACCAAAATAGAAATGATTCAAAGTATACCACTAGAGAAACCCATCAAACCACAAAGGAAGGAAGGAAGGAAGAAAAAATACACAAACCCACCAACAATTAACATAATAGCAGTAGTAAATCTTTACCTATCAATAGTTACTTTAAATGTAAGTTGATTAATCCTCCATTAAAAATACAGAGTGATTGAATGGACAGAAGTACAAGACTTTACTATATGCTACTGTAAGGTAACTACTGCAATTTTTAAGGACAGACATGGAGTGAACAGATAGAAGGAGATATTCCACACAAATGGAAACCACAGGAAGTGAGGGATAGCTACGTTACACAAATCAACTTGAAAACAAACCTGCAAAATATAGAAAAAATAACATTTTATATAAGAGAGTCGATTCATCAACAAGATACACTTGTATGTGCATATGCACTCGATTCTGAGCCCCTAAATACATAAAACAAATATTAAAGGATCTGAAGAGAGAAGTCAATACATAATATCAAGGGATTTTGATACCCCACTTTCGACAATGGATACTTTATACAGAAAGATAATAAGGAAACATCAGACCTAAACATCTGAGACCAAAGGAACCTGACAGATCTGTGAAGAACATTCTGTCCAAGAGTGACAGAATAATTTTTCTCAGTGTACAAAGAACATTCTTTATGACAGATCGCACATTAGTGCACAAAACAAGCTTTAAGAAAATTTAAGATGACTGACATCATATGAGGCATCTCTCCTAATCACAATCACATAAAGCTAGAAATCAATCATAAAAGAAATATTAGAATAGTTCTAAATAGTGAAAATTAAGCAACATGCTCCAGAGCAACCAGTGGGCCAATGGACAGATGAAAATAGAAATTTTTAAAATACCTTGAGACGAATGAAAATGAAAATAAAAAAAATACAGCAGTATCTCCGTTTATAAATTTAATTTGTTTTACAATTTTTGGGAAGATAATTGTACTTGTATTTGTATTTGTGTCAGGAAGATGATGGTGGCCATCTTCGTCACCCACTGTGGAGTTTTGAATAAAAGAAAAATTTTTGCCTTTTTTTTATTTTTGCAAATCAAATTGTTTGCAAGCAGAAGCATTCATGAAGTTGTTACTATACATTAAAACTTCCAGGATACAGACAAAGCAGCTCTAAGTGGAATGTATGTTATAATAAATGTTCACACCAGAAAAAAATTAAGACTGCCAAATAGAGAACATTAGTCCTCTAAGTATAAAAAAAAGAAAGAAATTGAGTTTAAAGTTAGCAAAAGAAAGGCAATGACAAAAATCAAGGTGGAACAAGTGATATACACACTATATCATTGCTACTATAAAAAGAGTAGCAATGCTAAGAGTTAGTTTTTTTGAAAAACCACACAGAGTTGACCAACAGCTAGTTTGACTAGGAAAAAGAAAAGGCTCAAGTAAAATCATAAACTAAAAATGAGAAAAATGATGCTAAAGGAATACAAAGCAGAAGAGAGGATTATAAACAATTATATCATTCACAAATTGGGTAATCTACATGAAGCAGAAATATTCCTAGATACATAAAAATTCTACCAAGACTGAATCATAAAGAAATAGAGAATCTAAACAGATTGTAACTAAGGAAATTAATTCAATTAAAAAATCACATATCAAAGAAAAGCCCAGGATCTGGTAACTTCACTACTGAATTTTACCTTAAACTTTTCCATAAATTGAAAGTAGACAGAATACTTGCAAATTCTCTTTTTAAAGCCAGCACAATTGGACTTCAAAGCTAGACTAGGACATTCTAAAAATCAAAATAAAGAGGAAAGGGGGAGAGAGTGAGATTAAGCCAATATTATTGAAAAACATAAATGCAAAAATCCTCAATGAATTATTTGCAAGCCCAGTTTAAAATACCCATTTAAAGGATCATCCATCATGATCAAGTGAAATTTATCCCTAGATCGCATGGATGGCTCATTAAATGCAAATCAATAAATATTGTGCAGCTGGGCATGATAGGGCAAGCCTGTAATTCCAGCACCCTTGAGGGGCAGGAACAGGAGGATTTCTAGCCCAGCCTAGGAAATTTAGTAAAGTAGCAAAACCCTGTCTCAGAACAAAAACTAAAAGCAACAGATGTAGTTCAATGTGATAGGTCTGGGTTTAATCCCCAGCACTGCAATATAAAATAAAATAATATATTAAAAAAATTAGGACCTTGTGATTGTCTCATTAGAGATAGAAAAAGAATTTGAACAAAAAAAATTTCAAAAGGATAATATTTTCAAAGACAGTTAAGCGTAATTTCTTCAAAAATCTCCTGTTGAAGGCTATTTTCTTCAACAAATGATGGTGGGGAAAATAGATTACTTACACGCAGAAGAATGAATTGGATCCTTATCTCAGGATGTATGAAAAAGTTAACTCAAAATTGATTAAAGACTCAAATGTAGGATGTGAAATTATAAAGTTATAAAAAGGAAACATAAGGGAAACTTACATGAAATTTGTTAGGCAAGTTTTCTTTTTTCTTTGACCCCAAAAGCACAGGCAACAAATGATATTGTACTAAACTAAAAAACATATCCCCAGTAAAGGAAACAGTAGTGTAGCAACACAACCAGAAGACTGAGTAAAAATAGGACAATCCACATATGCAATAATAGGTTAGTAGTTGAAGTGTGTAAGGAACTCAAAAGCAGTAAAACAATCCAATTAAAAATAGACATGAAACATAGATAGACTTTTCCCAATAGAAGACATTTCAATGACCAACAGATATGGAAAATGCCTACCACTGCTAATCATTAGAGAAATACAGGCTGAAATCCCAATGTGTCATCACCTCACACCAAGAATGGCCAGTAACAGAAAGACTAATGGCAACAAATGACAAAGATGGAAAGAAAATAAAAGCCTTGTACCCTGTTACTGGGAATATAAATGGATATAGCCTTTGTGCAGAACTCTATGGAAGTTCTTTTAGAATTATCACATGAAGGGTCGGCTAGATGGCTTAGAGGACTAAAATGTCTGCTTAGGCAGGCACAGGGACTGGGGTTCGATCCCCGATGTGTATGCCAGCCCCACCCCTGGGGCACACTGAGAAGGGGACTGAGATTGGGCGTGGTGTTGCATGCCTGTAAGCCAAGTGCTTGGGAAGCTGAAAACAGGAAAATACTATGGGTCTAATCTGTGTAGTGAGACCCTGTAGGCCCTGTACTAAAAAAAAGAATTGTCATAGGACAGGGATCTTCCACTTCTGAGTGTACCAAAGGAAATAAAATCAGTGTTCCCCAGAGCTAGCTCCACTTCCACATCACTGAAGCATTATTCACAACAGACAGCGGTGGACTCAACATAAGTAGCCAACGATGGATGAATGGAGAATGGCAACGTGGTATTTAGAAATAGCTGAATACTATTTAACCTCAAAAACTGAGAGAAGGAAATCCTATCATTTCTGGGAGGATGGATGAGCCTGGGTGAAATAAATCTGGCACAGAAATTCTATTATCGTATGACCTCATTGATCCATGTGATCTCGCAAGGTGGAACTCATAGAAGCAGAGACTAAAACGGTGGGTAACAGAGGATGGTGTGGGGCTGGTGAGAGGCTGGAGGAAAGGCAGGAAGTGAGGAGGCTGGGAAGATGTTACTCAAAGGACACAAAAATTCATCGATATATTAAGGAGATCTATAGTGTAAAGGCTGGTTATTTTAATTTATTAAAATATACTATGTACTCAAAAATTGCTGAAATATTTTTCTCACAACAAAATGATAAATTTAGAAGTTAATGGCTAATTAATTATCTTGATTTAGTATTCCTATAATGTATACAATATAATTGAATGTCATGTATACATACAACTATAAGCAATTTATATTTATCAACTAAAAAATAAATATCAATAATAAACACATACATTCACATTACAATTAACTCAGCAGTTCCACATTTAAAAAAAATAACAAAACCACTTATCCCTGTCTGACACAGTATATAATTTGGTTATGTATCTAATTTACTGTGGTTTCCCACATGAGAAATTAAGTTTGACAAAGGCCGCAGTTTTTAATGTGTTGTGTTCCTTATTGTATCCCTAGTAACTCTCACACTTGGACATGCAATAATGAATGAATGGACAGGAAAGGAAAGAGAGAAAGAAGAAAGGAAAGGAGAAAGAGGAAAAAAAGGAGAGAGGTTGGAGTGTGTTCCTGTGCAGGAAGTAGACAAACACACTGCAGTGTATTTCATGGTTGGGCACCAAAGTAAAATTAAAATCACCTCATAGCACACTAACACGTAGTAGACATTCAGCAAATTCCATCAGAGGAGTGGCTCGGTGTGCAGGCTTCTCTGACAGGTGTCTGCTTCCCTTAGTTGATGACATTTTTCCTTTTTGCCCTAACTAGAAAGGGTCCATAATGAGATTCTTGGTTGCTCACCAGGACTACAGGACAAACTGGGAACTGCATTACTCCCTTATCTCCATTTCCTCCTCACTAGAAAGCACAGCAAATCTCCTGGGCATTCCCAGCACTTGCTAAGGAGTCGTTCGTCAGGGTTGTGCCCACACTTGTAAGGAAAGCAGTGGCTCTGGGCCCTAGAACACAGAATAGCAATGACTCGGGTTTTAGTTTCCCTTGACTGTAAGGTCATGTTTGTTTTGTTCACAGCAACATGCTACTGTCTGGTTCCACCATAAGATCCTGATGTCGATGCTGAGGGTTTTGTTTCCTTGTCTCCCACACTTGCCTAAACTGGGGAGCTACAAGCACATGCAGCCACAGGAACCAGTCGTAATGGGATGGCAGTCATGGTGAGCTAAGCATCTCAGACTATCAGTTACACTGATGTCATGGAGATCTACACGCACAGTTGCCAACAGTTGGGAACCAATCTCTCCCTCTCCCTCTCTCTCTCTCTCTGTCTTCCTCCTTCTCTCTCTCTCTCCATCTATTTTCCTCCCTCCCTCCTTCTCTCTTTTCCCTTCTAGTATAGTGTAAATGTTATCTCCCAAAATTCTTGTGATTCACGTGTTAGGAACACCATCCCTAGTGCAGTAGTGTTGCCAGGTGGGAGCCAGTGACCAGTGACGAGGGCATGGAGGACTCTCCTCAGTGGGTCAATATGAGGATCACAGAAGTGTCAGCTGTCACAAAAATGGATCTGGTTTTTTTTTGGGGGGGTCGTTTTAAGGAGAGAAAAAACTATAAAAGCAGTACAAAATTTCAAAACATGATATGAAATTAACAATGGTTATGATATTGCATGTTGTTCTCTTCAAAGTAGTTGCTCAGATTACCAGATACAGAAATGCAAAATCACAAAAAGGGATTGTTATGGAACCAAGCCTCGCCCTCCCTTGCTCCCTTCCCTTCACCCTCCCTTGCCCACCCACCATTTATGGTGGGATGAGGCAGCAGAAAGACTCTCAGGAGGTGCCAGGGCTATGCTCTCAGGCTTCCCAGCTTCCAGTGACATCAGCCAAATAAATCTATTTTTCATAATGTACTCAGCCTCAAGTATCTGATAGAGCAATAGAAAACAAATTAATTTTCTCTCCCTCCAAGATAAGCTGAATATCAGGCGCTTTTTTGTAAAATATAATTACTAACTTCTTTGAAAGACCCAGTTTGCTCTTAAGACAACTTTATTGGTGTGCAATTTAGATTCCATACCATTCTCTCATTTAAAGAGTTCTATGACCTTCACCATGATCTAATCTTAGAACACTTCTGTCATCTAAGAAAATCTGTGCCATTCATAGTGACCACCACCCGCAATACCCACGCTAGACACCCCTAATCTACTTTCTGTCCTATGTGTCCAACATTCTCAACATTTCATACAAATGGAATTTACAGTGCATGCCCATTTGAGGGTGGTTCCTTTCACCTCACATAGTGTTGAAGTTCATTGATTTTGTAGTGTATATCTTCTTACTGCATTTGTTGAGTAATATTCCCTTGTAGGGCTAAGCCACATGTTGTTCATCCATACCCTAGACATTTAACAGAAAGATGACACAGATGAGGCTCAGCGGGGTGACTAATTTGTCATGGCATGCCTGTCTCTTGTTCAATATTTCCTGCCCCTTACTGACAGAAGACATAGAGATGCAGCCAGCCATACATCTAGGTCAGGGACCTGTTATCTGAGAGTGTCACTCCTCCATTCCCTCCCCCGGCTGACACTGCCCCTTCTTTTGGCTTTAGAGTAGAATGGAGACATCTTAGCCTAGCCAAGACTTGTCCTCCCTGTCTTTCTCTGGTCACAAACATGTCTCTCTGCTCCTAAACCACTGATGTTTTCAGACTTCCATCTCTTTGTTCATGCTGTGACCTCACAGTGGCTCTTTGTCCTGTGTTCACTATTCTCTGCCACATGTTGAGCTCCTTTTGGCCAATGTCAGCTCCTTCTCCATTAATGCATCTATCTTAAAGGCTTAGGGCACTGTAGATATGGGGAAAAATTTAATCATGGAGTAGATTGAGGCTGTCCCTCCATCTAAATTGTCTTTTCCTATGCTTCCCATCTGACATTTAATAATAGCTTTCCTGGTGTCCTCCTAACCTCCAATCCATGGTAGGCTTAAAGAATCAGAGTTGAGAGATTATATACAATGGCTATCTACTCACTGAAGAGCAGTCCAATAGTTGCTAAGGCCAAAAAGCTGGAGGCTAAAGAACGAGAGGGATCAAGGACGCAGCAGCTCTCCAAGACGCAAGCCCTAGGAGCTCCCTAGAGAGTCATTGCATGAGCATGCAGCATAAGGCTGAGGAAGCTGGAGCCTACAGGCAACGCCAGTAAAAGCTGAAGGTGCTCCATCAAGCAGATGGAGTTTCGCAAACACGGACTGGCTTCCTCCTTCTTCCCCTTCCAGTCTATCCAGGATACAAGCCTATTGGATGGTGCCACCTACAGCTGGGTTTGGTCTTCCCCCTCATTTGGTTGGCCAACATGCCAATTATCTCTGGAAACTGCTCAAAGGATGTTTTACTAATCTGCTAGGCATCTCTTAATCCAGTCAAATTACTGTATCATGATTAAGGGGTACAGATGTAGAAAAATAAAAGGACCCACTCAGCTCCTCTTTACTAATCCTGGAGCTGATGAAGGACAGAGAGGGAGGGGCCTCGAGAACACACACTGCATGGGTAAACCACAGGGGTAAACAGTCACTTCCAGTTTAAACTGAAATAAACCATCAAAACTTCTGGCTTAAGTCAGAAATTAATCACAATCAATAGCATCAATAAACACTTCCTTAGGTAAATAGCACATTCAGAAGTAGGTTTATTTTAAGATAATTACTTAATAAGAGCTAAATTTACAGCACAAATTATTTTACATTATCTTGGAATTGTAGGAATTATGCAACCTAATGCTTAATGGAGTTAAATTGGAATCTATATTTTTCTCAGTAAGTCTTTGTTAAATAAACAAATAGAATCATGCTGTCTGTGTAATTTCCTGTGCTTTTGAAATTTTTCAAAATAAAGGTACATAGGAGAGAGACAAATGAATAAAAGCAGAAAATTCCACGCATGGTGGTGCACACCTATAATCCTAGCACTGGGGAGGCTGAAAACAGGAGGATCACTATGAGTCTGAGCTGCATAGTGAGACCCTGCACAAAAAATAAAGTAGAAGAAAGTCATGGGGAGAGGAGTTATGGGGCATATGTCGTCTTTTGAACCTGGCTTCTTTTTTCCCCAAGAGGAGGCCCAGCCTCACTGGCTACAGTCTTCCCCCTCCTGCTTCTCTTCTTCCTCTTCCTTCTCCTCTCCTTTAACTCCTCTTTCTGTTTTCATCAAATGTGCTCCTCCTTCTCCAGTGCCCACCCAGCAACTACTTTTGGAATTCACCTCTATTTACCACCTTAATGTGAAACCTGCCCACCTTGCTTTTGCAGATAAGAATCTTCACAGGCCATAGATCCAAATGTCACACTTCAAAACATGTTGCGAACTGACGCTTCCAAGTCACAAGCTTCAAAGCTAGGACTTGTAATTCTGACCGATAAGCCTTAATTAAGGTCTTTAAGGACACACAGTCACTTACTAGTGTCGGACTCTCAGAAGAAACCTCCTGCCTAACAGACTGAAAACATGGACAGTAGGGTGTAATTCCCTAAGCCGCGGGGAGCTGCGGATCAGAGGGAATGAAAGAGAAACTCTAAAGAGGCTTTGGGTATGAATCTGATCCTTCGCAGATGTCATCAAAACTGAAAGAGGTGACAGAGCCAGCCCACGAAGAAGCAAATGCTCCAGGCTGACACACGCTCTATTTGGAGTGATTTGAAAGCAAAGACAGCAGAAGAATAATGGGTTTGTGCACTAAGGCAGGACACACAAGCTGGTGAACGGGAGACAACTCAAAGCAGGGTGCCCAGAAATCCGGAAGTCCTGCTGATCACAGTCTCCAGGGACCCAACCGTGAGAGGCCAAAAGAAACACAGCTATCCCGCGCTCCCCAAGCCCGGCCTCAACGCTGCCCCTCCTCAGTGTCACAGCAGCAAGATGCTCTATGGCAGAAGTGCTGGCATATAAGTACCGGTCATTCTCCTCCACCAAATTTCCAAAACTAGTCCTGGGTTTGGGTGGCAGCTGTGCGCCACGCCGAGATCTTTATTCCTACCACATGAGCTCAGCCAACAAGAATGACAAATCGCTATTTCTGGTACCACAGCACCTATCTGATGAAAAAGTCACCCTGAGGTGCAGGGCAGGAAATTTAGGATGAAACCACCAAAACAACCACACTGAAGTGGGCCAAAATCCTAAAACCAGAAATGAATAGCGGTGTGTGTATGTGCTTTTTTAAAAGAAAGATAAAAGTAAAAAGTAATACAGAATGTCAAAACAAGATGATAAGAAATTAACAATGATTATTATATTGTACATTACTATCTTCAGAGTAGCTACTCATATTACCAGATATAGGCAGACGAAACTGATCAAACGATATAATTGCCAGGTGAAGTACAGACTGGGCAGTCCAGTTCTATGTCAATCTCAGATAAACAGAAAATAGTCTTTTACATACAGGACACGCTGATACTAAGAAATGATGTGGAATTTATCAAAAATATGAATTTAACTGAGAGTCCTGTATATTTTCCATGTCTAGCAAATGGACCCCCTCTTTCCACCTCACTTTCCTAGTTCATCCCCAACTGCACCACAACACACAACCCAAAGAGTAACTGAAGATCCACTGAGCCGACACTGACTCTGGGCAGTGTGCACACATTATTGACCCACATGGGTTGTGACCACGACAAGTTGAGCTACTAATTCCTCTTCTTCTTCACTGTTTTCATGTGTCTTTTAGCTCTTCCTAAATGCTAAACTTGGCACAAAGGCCATTGTGTGCTTTCTTCATGGTGGGACATGTCTTTTCTCACCTTAGAAATCACGACACTGGGGGCCAGATGTAGAAGAAGAAGGTGAGATTTAGAAGGGACAGCTGTGCCTCCTTGATCTCAAGTCTTATCTGCCAACACTGCCCTTCCCCCATACCACAGTTCCCTTTGTGGCTGTCAGAAGGAATCCTTTATTTCCCAGCCAGAAGATATGACCAAGGCAGGCACATGATGTGCCTCTAACCTAACCACTCTGCTTTTGAAACGCAAGTATTGTTGATTGAAGAGATCTGCACAGAGACAGAAAGAGACACTGAGTTCCCTCCACCACTCACCCCACACACTTGGGCCAGGGAGTCCCATGAACCGCAGTTGGCAAATATTCGCATCACAATGGCTCCTGCCACATTTGTATGCCATTCTGCTGTGCCCCACACAATGTCTAACTGCATATGTGCATCAATAATCTTTTATTGTGTCATAATGCATTTTAGTGTGTGGATGGCTATTATCTTTTAGAGGCCCCCATTTAGATTTATGGAGCAAAAGAGAAAAGTTTTTTTTTTAAATGTAATCTAATTAATCTGAGTGCATTTGTATGCCTATTAAAATTCACCTGTTCAGGATTTGCCATTTATCATGATTACAAGGGAACAGCCATGCTGAGAAAGGGGCTGCCTCTCCATTTAATAAAAAAAAAAAAAATGATGATTTATTATCCAGGATTCTTTTAGTAATGGTTTAGATCTAATGGACAGGTCTGTGGGACAAACTCACCATGCATGCTCTAAAAGTAGAAGTGTCCCTTCATGTGGCACACCTCCCAGTGATGCTCTGAGGCATGCTCATGTGCTCTGGATATTCTAGCCCCGTGGAGTCCTAGCAGGAAAAGAGAGGCCATCTTTGAGGTGATCGGTAAGTGACAAATCCCTCCTTGATTACAGATGACAGGGCCACTGGTCCCTGAGTGGGCAGCCTGAGTCCACTCGTGGAGTTTGACCTCACTGGGAGATGGTACAGGCACAGTGATCTATGGACTCCTCAGTTCCCTGTGGCTAGTGTCCCTTGCTCTGTGAAGGAAGAGTTCTCCCTTTGAGAACAAGCAGTAGGAACTTGACCTGGGACCTCTTTCCTGTACTAAAACTAAAGAAGAACTTCTCTATTCAACCAAAGCTAAGGACAACAATGCTTATCTGTAAGTCTGCATCCCCTAACGGCTGGTCAACAGGTGCCTGGTACTAAATTGAGCAAAGCTAAAACGAACCCAAGGACAGGCGGTACTGGACCCATGAGGAGATCCCCACCCCCACCCCCAAGATGCAACTGCAAAGCACAGCAGAGAGCTGAATCCCCCAAGCAAACAGCAGGGTTGGGGCCCACCAGATAACTCAGGGGATTAAAGCACCTGCTTACACAGATGTAGGGACCAGGGTTCTATCCCCCACCATGCTGGGCCAGCCCTGCCCTAGAGGTGCACTGAGACAGCAACTGAAATTGGGCTTGATGGTGCACACCTGTAATCCCAGTGCTCAGGAGGCTGAAAACAGGAGAATCACTGAGTCAGATCTGTGTAGTGAGACCCTGTAGACTCTGTACTAAATACAAAAAAAAGAAGAAAGAAAAAGAGAGAGAGAGAGAGAGAGAGAGACAAAGAAACAAAGAAAGAAAGAAAAACACGGCAGAGTTGGAGGATTCAGTGGGATTCACCTGGAAGAGATCCCATTGACTGCCCCTGCCTCTTGGGGGTACATGACCTATGTCCCTAGAATAGAGACCTCAGGGTCTGTTTAGGGCTTCAGTTGGTTAAGCGCAACTTTATCTTCACTCCTTCTCAGTTCCCAGGTCCATGAGCTCCTTGCTGCTAGGATTCGTGCTGCCACTGAAGATAAGAGACGACCTACCGAAAAGATAGAGAGTTCAGTCGAATAGCAAAACCACATCCAGCAGGCTAGGATGCACTGAGCAGAAGCACAGAGGCTGAGTGAAGTGCTAAGACAAGCTCTTCCTCTGCTTTCTTGGGTTTTGTTCTTGTTTTGCTTTTGTGATACTAGAATTGAACCCAGGGCCTTCAACTGAGCTACAATCCCAGGCCCTTCTTTTTCTTTCTTTCGGTTTTTTTTTTTTCTTTTCTTTTCTTTTTTTAAAAGATAGTGTCTCACTAAGCCATTTAGCTGTCCAGGCTGGCCAAAAATTTGCAATCCTCCAGAATGTTGGGATTAGACACATGTGTCACCATGCCAGACTTTCATGTTTCTGCCGAAAGAAAGAGAATAAACAGTACCTGGCCAGCTCAAAGCACCAAGAGAACCTAGTGAAGCAAAGAGCAGAAATTCTGTCTCATCACAGCTCAGAGCATCCTGGAGACCCAGCAGTTCCTGCAGAGAGTGTACAGCTTCCTAGAGGAAGAAGCCACACACATGAGCCCCAAAGTGAGTCATACCTAAGCGATGGGGATCTTGTGACTTTGAAATCCAAGCACAGCACTTTCAGCGTGTTAATGAGGGTCCTTGAATAATTCTGTGTGCAAAGAGCTCATGAGATCTGTGACTTCACCTGGGATTCCCTTAGGTAGAACCTGCAACAGTGATTCCCAAGCAGAACAGGTATCAGAGGAATCCCAGAAGTTCTAGATATGTGAGTGGTAAATGACACAAGGAAGCAAAGCACCCAATAGAAGATGCATTAGTGAGTTGGCTGTCACTGAGGGCTCAGTCCTGATGAGCACCTCAGAGAGACTATAAATCACACCTCAGAATGGTTCCACATAGGGGGCAAAGATGTTGGGGCATTTTCACAACAACTCCTGCTGGCATTGGCATTGGAACTTATTATCTTGTGTGCAGGCAGCAAAGTGCATCTTGAGCCACAGAATGGTCACAGATGGAGAATCCTGGTGCTTTCTATCAGAGCCATGGTGTGTGAGAGTGGTCCATGCCAAAGAGGATGTTGGAGGGGCAGTGATAGTGTCTGTTAGCACAGGAGGGAGCTTATGGTACAATCAGAGACACACTCCTAATGAGGAAGAGCAGGCAAGATTTCACTCACTGGGAGGTGTGGGGTAGAACAGCAGGTTGCTTGTGCCCTACCTGGAACACTGGATTCCTTGGCATCTCAAAATCCACAGAGCTCCCAGAAGCTTCGATGGGAAAACTGATGATGACATAGTTGTACAAAGTACAGTTCTGTGACAGATTGAACCAAGAGATCTGAGAGTCCCTGGATGAGAAGTGTTACTGAAACATGGAGAGGGGGAGAGGAGATGGGTCATCATCTACCAGCATCCATTACCTGACATCTAGTCTCATAATCTTAGAATCCTAGAGCAGGAAGACCAGATGGCTGTGGAGGTAGTGCATGAGTGGGAAAAGTATTTCAGTAATGAAGAAATAGAAGCAGATAAGAAGCACAGTGTGGACTGCCCACAAGCCTACAGCATGTCTATGGATGAAAGGAATCAGCCAAGCTCACACAACTGTGACGGTGATCCCCCACCCACCCCACCAACTTGCATCATCTTGTTCTGGCCCGATTCATCCTAGAATTCATCAAGACAATGAAGCACCTGCCACAGTATCGAATAGGCAGTTGACATATATTTACAACACAATTTCCTTTTACAATGGTTAATGTCTCTTCAGATTGGCTCTTTGGCCTTAAAAGATCAAATGAGATTTGACTAAATGTAGCTCTTTAATTTGCTTCTGAGCTCTGTGTCCCAAAGTCAGTATTTTGACCCTGAACAGATGAAGTTGATACCAAACATTTCATGAACTCAAGCATCCAGGTTCTTCATGGCTATCACACTGGAGGCTCAGCACCAATCAGAGCTAGACTTACCTCTGCATCTTGGACAGCTGACTATTCCTGGATCCCTGACATAAAACCCAAACATTCTTGTAGAAATTCAGCATGTTTACACTTGTTGACAGGCCTATGTCTGAATCAACGTAGTGCCTCTTGCTCTTATTCAAAGGAGTACTTCTGACCATTGATTTTTGAGCAGTTATTGGTCTTCCTCTTTAGCATAGAATGCTTGGGTTGAATAGTAAATACCTGTGGCCTTAAACTGAGATATGGCTCAATAGTCTAAATGTATTACTGATTCTCTTCAAGGAGTCCAGAGTGCCACAGTCCCTTTATATACCACTCTATCAAAACCTGGTACCTGAAGTCCTCCTTATAAACTGTGGACCTGGGTTGGCAGGAAAGCCTATTTTCTACCCTGTGCCCCCCCCCCCACCTCACAGAAATGTCAGTAGGATGAATGCAAGCTTTACCAAGGGAAGGTCTTAGGAAAGTCAAATGTCATCATTATTAATTCCCCACTGTTTGGCTGGGATGGAAGCCACTGGTACACCAAGGGGAGAGGCTTGATCCAAATAAATAAACACATGTCCTTTGGGCAGATGTCAGGCTGGCTCCGGCTGCTAACTGATGGCCCCTCAACTCGGTGGCAGGCACAGCACAGGGAGGCGAGGTGACACTGGCAGCCTGGACAGAGTCTTTCGCTTCATCGCAACAGCAGTCTGGAACCTTGGCCACATTTGAAAATCCATCTCTTTGAACCGATGCAGACAGCTTAATGAAGCAATATTTATGGAACTGATACCACAAGGGATGGTTGCTCCTTTTCTCTATCTTCTACTTTTAATATTTGATCTAGCAAACGTATTATTAAAGGAATATTTCAAATCTGATTACTCTTCTGTTTGACTGTGTGTTTTATTCATGCATGCTGAGTGTCAGGGGAAATTATACCGACCAGTTTGGGAGCTTTATTATGTCATTCTTTCAAACGGCTCTTTGCTGCAAGTATAATTACCATTCACACACAAGGCTGTGGGCTCTCAGCTAATCTCAGCCACCTCGCCTTAATTACAGCGCCCTCCTCTTTCCCCTCTAGTCTCCTTGTGACACAACCCAGCTCTTTCCCTGGGGATCTTTAGAAGTCTCTCTGGGTATCTGAAACACTGTTTGGTGGTGATGGTTTTGTTACTGCTTTACTTTGTCAGTTACTGAGTTGGGTTTGAGCTGCAGTTTTCCCTATAAAACACAGCTTTACAAATGAGATCACTGTGGCTATGAGCCTTGGTCCAGACAGCACAGTATTCACTCTCGCAGGACTGCAGGTCTTTTGGGTCTGTTTTCCCCTAGCTAGAGGATACATACACCTTGAGCCACCTAAGAAATCTCTCCTGCCTCAGGTTGGGGAACTGGTCCTATTTCCAGCTTGGCTTTTAACAGGCCAGAAGGAGCTCTGAGTCCCTAAGAAAGAGGACTACAGCCATGCAGATGAATATGAAACACTGCCCCAGAAAGCCAGCCATGAGTCAAGGTTGGCGGGGAGCAGATCTCGAGCTTCAGGCTCACCTCTGCTAACACTGCAAGGCATGGTCTCGCTCACCACCAATCTGAACCTCACTAATCTCAGTGATTTTTGCCAATTATTTTCTAGTTTCTTTTTTTATAAGGGCTAAATGTTATTTCAGTCTTTCAAGCAATATAGTCACCATCACAACTCCTTAGCTCTTCAATTGTAACACCAAAACAGCCATAGTTCATATGTAAACCAGTGAACATGACTGTGTTCCTATAAAACTTTATGTAAAAAAAAAAGTCAGTGGGTCAAATTCTAGCTTTAGATTTTTGCTTGGATGAGACCTTTCTTTAAAAACATCAAATAGCTTGATAAAGTTTGGTACAGTCAGTTAATATACCTTTTCTAAAAGATTAAAAATATTATGCTGTCAAAAATTTTTAAGTTCTTTTATGTTCCACTTGAATTCATTTGAGAAATTTAAGGGTAAATCTGAAACACCCAGTGGCCATGGGCACATGGTTCTTTCCTTTCAAGTATTTTTGGTGGAGGATTACTGGGAATTGAACTCCAGGCCTTTTTCAGAAAGCTGCATCACAAGTCCTTTTTTACTTTTAATTTTGAGATAGGGAATCACTAAGTCACTAAGCTGCCCAGGCTACACTGGATCTCACCACCCACCATTCAGAGTACTAGAATTATGGGCAAACAACAACACACCCTGCTCCTTTCCAATGTTATCAGACAAAATACTGCTAAACCCTAATCCCAAGTTCTCCACAGCCCACGCCTCCAACCCTGCAGGGCTCCTGGCCCACCTTCCAGGCAACGGCAGCCTGTTCCACTCATTATCACTGGACAGATGCCCACAGGGGACAGAGGAGACTGCATCTCAGGGCCTGGATTCTAACAGAAGCTGTAAATGCTAACCAAGTTGGCAAATAGTTGTAATTGTAGGAAGGATAAATTCAATGGATGAAAACTGTAGACAATGCAAAAGATAGTGATATGGTTTGGATAGGAAATGTCCCAAATGGCTCATGTGCTGAAGGCTTGGTCCCACAAGCAGCACTGTCTAGAAGTAGAACTTTGGGGATGTGATTGGCTCATGAGGAGTCTAAATTTACTGGTGGATTGATTTATTGACAAGTTCATAGCCCATGAGTTATTGGAAAATTGGTGGCAAATTTAGGGATCTCTCTCCTACCCCTCCTCCTCCTCCTCCTCCTCCTCCTCCCCCTCCTCCTTCTCTTCCACCTCCTCCTCCTCCACTTCCTCTTCCTCCTCCTTTCTCCTTTGCTTCCTCCTCCTCCCTATCCCCAATGGTCTACCTCAACACAAGCCCAGAAGGAACTGAGCCAAGTGACCATGGACTGAAAGCAGAGAACCTAAAATGAGCTAAAATAAATCTCCCTTCTCTTTGATTGTTATCTTCAGGTATTTTGTCACAGCAATGGAATGCTGACCAACACAGACAGAGCAGTCTGGGGCTTCTTTAGACATCATGGAGAAGGAAGGCATCTTGGAGAAAGAGACATCCGGTCAAGACTGGGAGGATGAAAAAAAAAAAAGTGAGCTATGTGAAGAAGGGTACAGGCACAATCTGGGCAGGGGACATAGCAGGGGCACAAGGAGCAGGTAACAGTCAGGACCCAATCAGCACCCAGGAGAGCAGGAAGGCACAGTGACAAGGAAGATGGCTGAAGGAGAGGATCGCGCTCCCTTGAGCCAAGGGCTACCACTGAGGTTGGAGGTAGCCCTACCTGCCAGTCACCACCTCCTTTCTAGCTGTTATCAGCATATACATCTGCTTGTCCCTACAGCCATGGGCCTACAGCTTCCATTCCTGTTATTGTGCTTTTTATGAGAGGTTGCTGCATGAAATTTTGGCACATCCAACATAAGGGCACAGACCAGCTGGAGAAACCTCCCAGCAGACCCACAGCAGGCGGCATCCACCTAATGAAATCTTCTTCAGCAAGTATCAGGTCAGCATCTCTTATGGCACCATCTGACTTCACGTGGAGTTGTCACTGGAGTGTCATTTCCACAGACTTGCATCTACTGATATTTCTGATTTTCCAACAGCTGTCATTTTACAAAATTTAAATGCAAAATGGACAAGACGCCAAGGCAGATGTTCTTAGAAATCCGATTAATTCTGAGGAGTTGGAGAAGGCTTGGAGGCTGACTTCTTCAGCATATTTTTGAGCTGAGCTGTTTTTAGATTCCCTTGGTGAGTTTGGTTGCAACTTTATTGCATTTCATATCACTCACTCAGTTCGAATGCCAGAAAAACGAAATGCTGCAACAATGAACATAGACACATTGCATTCTTTAAAACAGTTCCACAAGCTGCTACAGTGGGGTTGAGGTCTCTGGAAAACAACCTCATTTATTTACCATAGAGTAGCACCTGACAGTTAAACACAAAGTGGCTTAGCCAGCCCCTGGTGGAGTGTGCAAAGGACCGGTTATGAGGAGAAACAGTGGGACAGAAAGAGGTTAGGGCTTGAATCTTTCTAGGCATATGGAACTGAACCTCCCAAGATTCCTTCTGGCCTGGTTTGTTCCCATCTGTAAGATGCTGGTGTCATCAGGGCCATGCTGCACTGGCTAGGGAAGGCACTCAGGCAAAGGCGAGTGTGGTCTACGTGGTCTCTTGATCAGCTAAGCCCCCTTTCCACCTTCTGCTCCCTTGAGTCCTGACCCACCTCTATGCTCCATGAGGCTCTGGCCTCTGAGGCCTCATTTGCTAGACCTGCCTGTGATGAGAGGTAAGAAGAGATTCAGACTGTATCTTGAGTAAATGGGTTTTTTTTTCAAAATGTTCCATCTTATGCCTAAGATGTTTGATATTCAGACAGATAGTGAGATTAAACCCACCTGCATATGTTGTAGGGCAATAATAAGCTTCTCTTCTGGAGG
>NDGM011225523.1:5299-18441 GCA_002564305.1 Octomys mimax
GCACATTGGCCAAGCAATGGCCGTGACTCATCCACATAGCTGACACTGACAAAGGATCTACAAAGTGAGGTGCGGGGTTTCAGGATAAATACTGAGGGGACTTGACTTACCTTATTAGATACAAAAGATACATTTCTTGTTAGATAGGCCTTGCTTTATCTTGGTCTTAACAATCCAGCAGAAAAGTATAAAAATGAGGTATATAAAATAAAGCCATATTAATACGCTGAGCTGTGACAGGAGCTGTCTTAGAGGATATTACATACATTATCTCATCCTACAGGGGGCAGGCTGCCTACACTTTGGGGTTAAAGAAGCCAAGAGTTAGCACAGTTCAGCAAGATGGCCAAGGTCACAGGGGTGGAAGTGACAGCTATGTTTGCAAGTCTGAAGGACCCTCCAGGGCTCAGTCTCTTCTGTCCCCAACAGATTTGTATCAGGGCTTGTGTAGAAAGTGCAGGAAAGCACTGGTGCCAGAATTCCAGAGAGTGGCTCCTCTGTGGCTCCCTGGCCACCAGCCCTGGCTGTCCTTCCACCCCTCCCCAGTGAATTCCATAGAGTCTCCTTTAGGACCTTCTTTTTGTTTTGCCCGTGTTGAAAAATTAAAGCTCAGTTAAAGTTGGGTACTTCTTCTGATTCAGCAGCATGATGCTTGTGTTGAGAGATACTCAACACAAGCATCTGAGGGATACTCTTGAAAGTTTGACTGTAGAAAAGGCTTGTGGATGTAACCCATAATTTAACTATAGAAAAGGCTTGGGTTCCTCATATTCTAGGCAGCACCTCTGATGAGTCTATGTCACTTGCTGGTGTCTAAGGTTGCTGATCTTAAGATATCCATAGTTCCTCTCTGCTGCCATTCATGGGACAAAGGGCCAAACAGGTGTTCAGGACAACCCCAAAGCAATTTGTGCTTATTGCTAATGACCTTAGTGTAGCTCATTGGTTAGTACATTTTCTGGTTGAACATGACAAGAACCATCCTAAAAATGTTTGTCAGTTGAAAAGAGTATTAATTCCCCTAATTGTAAAGTTCAAGGGTGGTAGCTTCAGGCACGGCTGGATCCAGAACCTCTGTATTCCTGTCTCCTTTTCTTTGTTCTGCCCTCTTTTCTGTGCTGGTTCCAACTCAGAAGGAGAAAGATCATTTACATCTGCCCAGTCATGAGTCCAACAGAAATGAGAGAGGAGGCATTCTAGGACCTTTCCAAATTCCTCCTCAGCGGTGGTAATGACTGCATGTTCCGGGAGGATATCTTTTCTTTATTAGTCACCACAGTGGTATTTTGGGAAAGCACAGGAACACACTCTAAGCTGTGGCCAGGGCATTTCCCACCGAATGGTCAGGACTTTCCACATGTGGCTGGCATCACTCAATATGAGATCTCAAGTAGCTTTCTAATTTGTTCCTCTTCCTGTGAGATGTTGGGAGGAAGGGGGGAAATGGGCGGGAGGAGTAGAGGGAGCGAAGGGAAGGAGTGTGCGTGCTCTGTGGCTTCACTCTGTCTAGTTTCCTGACTCACTCCTTTTGGTCAAGCCTCCTAGGGATCTGGCTAGAGGGTCATCACCATTTCTACATTATGACTGAGGAACACGGCTCAATCATAAGGGAGGAGAGCCTGGGTTTCGACTCAGATCTGCTGAGCTGGTGCCTGTGTTCTGCATGGCTGCTGTCCTGTCTAAGCGAGGTACCTCTTGGGAGAGGGGACTCAGCCAACTTCTAGAGCCTGAGCACAGCTTGGGGAGGAGCCAGCCGAAGGTGGGGTGGGAGGACAGTTTACTCTCCAAACTGAGGAGGCTCGCGAGGGTGCATCGACACACTTACCAGGGCAGCAGTCTTTTTGCGGGACCCTCCTGAACCCAACAGGGCTGCAGGCTGTTTCAACAAAGTGAGTGCGATGGCCACAGGAAGACAGGCTTGGTTCCTCTTTCCAGACAAAAAAGTGGAGGCTCGACCTAGGAGCTGGGGAGAATTCGTGCCCATGGCTGTAGGAGGTCCAAGGTCACGCCCTCCTTCCCGCCCAGCTTCTTGGCTTCTGAAGCTCTTGGACTCCACTTCCCTTATGTACAGCTCCTCAGGGGAGCTGAGGGCTGAGCAGACCCTGCCAACAGCACTGCTTCTGTGCCAGCGTGTTGGGGACATTGTCTTCTCCCCAAGTCTATTTGTTCCCAGAGACATCCTGTCCTCACTCTCCATATGGAGGCTCATCTGCACCCAGCCCTGGGACTAGGAAGAAGAGAGACGTTTTCTTGTGCCAAGCATGGGGAACTTGATGGTCCCAGGTTGCTTATTCCCATCCAATGCCCTTCATCTGTTCCTTCTCCTCAGTCCATGTGTTCATTTGCTCAATTAATATTTTGCTATTTGCTGCTTTAGTTCACCACACTTTTCTGGAGAAATAACATCAGGCTGGTAGCCCTGTCCAGTGTTGGGACTGAGAGAAGAATAAGACATGAGAGTTTCAGTCATCAGGCACTGCACCAGTGATTGCTGGACCCATCTGAGGAGTGCAGAGAGCTCAGGGAAGGGATGCCCACTGTTAGCTGGTCATGGGGTCAATGTCATTTTCTTGGATGAAGAGGTAGCAGTTCTGCATAGTCATTTATCCTGCTATTCCTTTTCCATCAATAGCTGTACTTAACTTAGATGTGTCTCATGAGACCTGATGACCCAGAATGGCTCCCAGACACCAGGCATCTTTCTGCAGCCTCTATACCAAGACTCAGAGGCACGCGTGAATATATCCGCATGGACCTGAAGAGTCTCTTGCACTTGGGCTCATAACTGTTTTGACTAATAACCTCCTAAGGAATTTAATAATGCCACAGATCATAAAACTTCATTTTAACACCTGGACCACTCACTAAATCAGGAGGAGACAAACTGCAGAGTCCCTACTGTTATGTTAGAAAGCATCCTGGTAAATCCAGACAGAGCACACTTTCAGAAACATCACTGTCATTGAGGTGAGGTTGTTTCCAGAGGTGGGAAGTCAAGGGTGAGATTAGACATTTCATGCAAAGAAATTTCTTAAAATTCCCAGAAGAGTGAAGTAATGGGTGTGTTGTGAAAGGGAAAAATACTCAATGGGTAAGTGATAGGTATGGTGCCAAGGACTGGGGCCCAGGGTGGGTTGCACAGTGAAGGCACTAGAAGCAGGGTGAGGTGGTACACAGCTGTAATACCAGCATTTTTTGAAGGCAAGGCAATAATATCCTATGTTTGATTCCAGCCTGGGCCACTTGGCAATTTAGCTAGACCCTGTTTCAAAAAAAGAGACTGGAGATATAGTAATGCCTGGATTCAATTCTCAATATGAAAGCAACGAAAAGCTTTTAGATTGTAGCCACTAGATGCTGATTGTAGAGGTTGGGAATCATGCTGAAAGGTTTTGTGTCTGTTTTATAGGCAATGGGAAGCGTAGAAGATATCATAAGGAGTCACTTTAAAAAATTCTCCATAAAATTATACAAGCTGGTGGAGGGTGGCTGTGATGTATTGTAACCCTTTATGAGCTTCAGAGTCTTTGTGATTGGCAAATTTCTTCCCTTAGGGTAATTTTAGGAATTTGATGAGTCAGAGTGATAAATACTGTGATAAACTACTGTTTCCCCATTTGCCCTGGCTCCTCCTGCCCTGGCATCTCTGGGTGGAGGTAGGCATGGCTCTCCAGCCCTCAGGCCCATGGGGACCCAGCAGCACAGGGCTCCTTGAGGGGAATGGAGCCAGGGTGATAGGAAGGGGGTCACCTTGCTGCCAAGGCTGTGTGTGTGTGAAGACAGAATAAAGGAAAGAATCAAAACCGGGGGTGGATGGGGTGTGTTGCTTCTGTATTTGTCTCTTTGCAGATGAAGCACAACCTTCCAAGTGACCTTGGACTTTAGGGCAATAAGTATTCCTAATCATAACAACCCCAGGAAAAGCGATTTGCTCCCATCCTGGCTGGGCACAGCTCCTCACCCCGGGCTGCCTCCTCATGTGCCTCCTGCTCCTGTCTCTGCACAGACCAGGGGCTGGGCTGGGCACTGCAAGCAGCATCTCCAGCCACCAGCGCTGCGAGGTGTGGGCATCTCCTCCTCTATGTGGCTCCCGGAAGTCCTGTGGTTTCCATCCCTGGTCCCTTCTTCATGGCAGACAGCCTCAGCTCCTCTTCCACCCTGTCAGCTGGGCGTTGGTTTCTGGGAACAGTACCCTCGATTATAGGGTCGGCTTCACTTACTAATGAGTGAGTTGGGCAGGTGCCTGGAAGTCTATTACAATTGTTGGCTTAACTAATTTTTCTTCTCTCTCCTTTGGCCTAGAGATTCCAACAAGATCATATTATGACTCGGTGGCTTCCCCTTGGAGACTCAGTGACAGGGTGGAAGTCTGGAGGGGGTGCATAGGACACCCACCTCTTCAGGCTTCCTCCAGGGCTAACAATGGTACCTGGGAGCTGAGGGGGAGGGGCAGTTACTCCTACACAACCAGCATGCTGGGAAGACACTCAGGTGAAGGGATGAGCTCAGGAGCTGGTGGAACAGCCCTTCACCACAGCACCGAGGTGGATCCGAGCTGCGCATGTGGACGCCCAGGATGCTCCCCACTGAGCCATGTCCTCACAGCAGCTACAGCCTGCCACTCTTTTTTGGAGAACAGACTTGCAGCCTCTTTGCCTCCCTGTGCTCAGGCGGGTGCAAAGGTCTGAAGGCGCTGGTGTCCTTTGTGACTGACAGCTTCTTTATTTTAGTGTGGGTGGCACAATTCAAGGGTGTTGCCTATAATGGCACTGTGGCTTGCCTCCGGCCACCATCTCAGCATCTGTTCCATGGAACGGACACACCCAGGCATACAAACCCATCTGGACACAGGAAGAAAGGTGGCAAAAGAGGTGGCCTTCTGGCCCAGTTGTGAAGCGTGACTGATGAAAAGGAAATACGAGAGAGAAAGTTATAGTTGATGCCCCGTTTTGGAGTCCCCACATCTTAAGGTCCACACTCTCAAGATCAAAAGCAGATGTGCCTTTCAAGGTTCTCTTGAAGCCTGGCTCCAGCCAGGAGACACACAGCTGGGTAATCTCACAGCTCTGGAAGTCAGGCTGGCTCCTTCTGGAGGGCTGAGAGGGAGGATCTTCCCCCGCCTCTCTCTCTCTCTTAACTTCTGCTGGCTATAGGCGGTCCTTGGTCTGCAGAGGCATACTCTAGCTTCTGTTTCCCTCTCCTTGAGATATGGCCAAAGGATTGACAGTAATGTAGCATGATTTCAAGTTAATTACATCTGCAATGGCCCAAATAAGGTCACACTCATAGGAACCCTGGGATAAGATTTCAATATGTCTTTTGAGGTAGGGGACATGATTAATAGGCAACAGTCTGAAGTGACGTGTGGCCTCTCTGTTCTTCCCTTCTGATTGATTTGTTAAGTCTTTATACCACATCTGACCTGAACAATGCCAAAAGCCTTTGCAGGTGTGGTGGATTAACTAATGGTCAACTTGTAGCACCCAGCTGAACTGAATCAACTGGGTGCTATGGCTGGTACAGCCTGTAGAAGGCCCACCAGAGGATTATGGCCAACAGCATGAAAAGACAAGTGGAGGGCTAGAGAAATAGATCAGCAGACTAAGCACCTGCTTGGACAAGCGCAGGGACAAGGGTTCAATCCCCAGCACCACGTGCCCTGCTGCACCCCGCTCCCCACCGTTATGCTGAGCTGGCCACTGAGACCAAGCGTTATAGTGCATGCCTGTAATCCTAGTGCTGGGAAGCCTGAAAATAGGAGGATCACTACCTGTACCAAATACATTAGGGAGAGAGAGAGAGACAGACAGACAGAGATGGAGACAGAGACGGAGATGGAGACAGACAGAGACAGAGACAGAGACAGAGAACTGAAAGGGAAGATGATGTGCAGCCGATTCTCCTGGAGAAGCTGTTCATGCTGGCTTTCCTGACATGAACTTGCTGTTCTCATTAGAGGAGCTCCAGCTTCTCTATTGCTGAGGATGTCTGTGGTTCTTGTCAGGGGGCTTCCTTACTTTGAGCATTACTTCCTGGCTCCACTGCAGACCCCTCAGCCTGCTGGCCCAGATTCTTCACCTTGCTGATGCAGACTTTCTAGCTTCTACCACTGACTTTTGAGCCTTTCCATGGAAGATCCTTGAGGCAGACTTGCATGAGATATTGTTATGGGCTCGAGATTTTGAGCTGGACTCATGCAGGACATTACCGTTGGGTCCAGCCCTCAGCAGGATTCTTTGGATCTCTATGGTGTAGACAGATCTTCAGCAATTTTCAGCATTTGACTCTTGGGTAAATATTATAAAAGTAGTCTACCAATCATGTTTCCTGTGTTAAATGCTTTCCTTCTAAACCCTGACTGCAACACCAGGCCTCAACCTGCAGCCTTTCCTGCATCATTTCCATACTGTACACAGCCACCCATTCAGACTTCCAACAAGGCATATCTGACCATGAAACCTTCTCCTCTGAACTCTGGGCTTTCAAAATAAAATGTAGAAACATCATCATGAAATTCAAAGATGATGAAAGCAGGCCAAAACCCTGCTTTCCAGTCATGCTTCCTCTCTCATGCCTCAGGCCAGGGTAGGCTGTCACTAGATCATTTTGTGTGTGTGTGGGGGGGGGGGACTCTCTGCTAACCCACACACAGCTACCTTCCCAAGGAGTTCCCCTCTACCTGAGATGCCTTTCTACCCTTCTCTAGCCAAGAAGCTCATTCAGAAAGACTGGACTCTCATTGTAGTGTCACCTGCCCTGTAATACTTCCCTTGCCTTCAGACACTTCTTATCTAATCCCCCAAATTACATTACAGTTTGTGCATATTCTAATAGTGTTGCATGCTCTGAGCTCCTGCAGCCTATGAGCACTGCTCCCAGAGCTCCCAGAGCTGTGCACCATGGGAATGGGTGCCTGTCTACAGCAAGGAATGAGCTTCATACTTTCAGGGGCAGAGTCACAGCTGTTCTGAATGCCCTGTCCAAGTGCTTGATGCATAATGGACCCTGACTATGTTTGGAGGCTGTTTGGCTGCATGGTTAGAAGGATGAGTAGGCGCATGGATGGGCAGGCTGGTGGGTGGATTGATGGAGGGATGGATGGGTGGGTGGGTGTTTGGGGAATTGGACAGATGGATGACTGCATAGATTAGGGCAGCTCTGACCAGTTGTTATGGAAGTTTTGTTGCTAACATAGTCTAGCTGTATCAGGACCTTCGACTCTACCTAAAAAATCCCCTTAAAATATGCAACAGAGATTCTGCCTGATACTATACAATGTTGCTGTAATTTATTATTACGTTCATTATTTTGCTCCACTTGTAATTATTAACAGGTAATCAGTAGACAGCTAAGTAAGGATGTTGGCTTCACATCTGTAAAACATACAAGGCAACATTCTCTTGCAATGCTGGGAGAGACTGGGTCTGAAGTTCCAGCCCTTTTGAGTTCACAAAGAAAAATGTGAACAGGCGCCATGAGCCACGGTGGTTTGGAATCTGTACGCTTGCCTCCGGGAGAGACTCTGCAAGCCTCCCTGGGTGAGCGATGCAGCGGAGTACTCTTCACACCTCGCAGAGTTAATCGATTGGAAGTCCTACGATCCTCAGGAGGCTAATTGCTGGCAAGAACTACGCTCACTTCCAGCTTCAGGACCATAAGTGAGGAGAAATATGCATGAGCGAGAGCATTCACAGGAGAACTAATGGGTGCTTGGAGGGGGGAGGGCAATTAGGGGACTCAACAGCCATCAGTAAAAGGCTTGGAATGGAACCCAGGCAAAGCCAAGGAGCCCAGGAGAATGAGAATGTGTTTTATAAGATGGTGCAGGAGCAGAAGTCATGCAGTGGAGGGAAAACTGCAGTACTTTAGAAACAAGGGCTTGTGAGCCTCCCAAGACCCCCTGACATCTCCAGGAGAGAATAGCTCAGATGAAAATTACACTTCCTCCTACGAACATTACTTCTTTCTAATCTTCTTTCTTTTCCTCCTCCTTCTCTAGGCACTAACTTTGATTTTGCTTTCTCCAAGGGAGCATTCTTTTAGACATTGTCCCCATTGTGAAGTTGATGCAGCCCTGAAGCACTCTGGCCAGGTTCGAACAGACAGGGTATGTCCAGATGGTGCTAAGGAACACACTTTTCGTTGGTCAGTGAAAGATTTTCTAATTTCCTATGCATTAGCTGGTCCTTCTCAGAATGATTTGTCCCACACTCTAATATGCCTTTTAAAAAGTGTTCTCCTGAGATGTAATACACAGACAGGAAAACGCACATTATATAGGTGCATATTAGATATGCTTTTGCGCCTTGAACACACCGTGTAACCTACACCCAGATCAGGATGCAAACCCAAGTGGGCATTGGCCTTAAGTGTAACAATGTGCTAGCTTGCTCTGGTTTTGTTTCCTTCTGGTAGTTTCCACATAGTAGAAGCAAGCAAATCCTCGGTCTGGCTTTTTTAAATTTCCTAGTAGCAGGCTCTGTCCTGCTGTGTTTGTGAGTCTTCCATGTTCCTTTATGTGGTTATAAATTGTTCACACTCATCACTGCTGTCCTGTGAAAATGCCACAATGTATTCACTTCTTGGATGCATTGTGTGAAGAGCTTTTGTGCTGTTTCTAGCTTTTTATGTGAAAAGCTTTTGTGCTGTTTCTAGTTCAGAGCTACCTCTAACAGTGTGACTAATTCAATATTTTGGGGATAAAGAGACATAAGTTGTTCTGTGGTGGCACATACTCAGGCACGGAACTTCTAGGTCACAAAGTGTGGGACTTACCTTCACCAGGTAACACCAACAATCCAATTTCTGAAGCAGTAGGGCTAATACATTTCCACGAGCAAGGGGTGATCATTCTTACCACTTGACTTCTCCCTGTACTTGCTATTTCAGATAGTTTTCATTTTGGTCACTGTTGTAGTTAGTATGTGATTGCACTGTAATTCAGTCTCCTAACATTAATGAAGCTGAGCACATTCTGTAATTTTCTTAAGTCCATGGTCAGTTTAAGTCAGCTTAGGCTGTTATAGCAAAATGACTGAGAGCCTTATGGAAGTATGGGATCTCCTTGGTCCATTGCTTAGGGTGTCCAAAATGAGTGTGCTGATTGCTTTAGAGTCTGGTGAGGGACTGATTCTTGATGTGCGGAGAGTTTTACTATTCCTTTGTTGTATCCTCACAGGAAGGGAGAGGGGGAGACAGCTGGTTTCTTCCTGTTCCTATGAGGATATCAAAGTGTCATTGTGAGGGCTGTCCTCAAGTCCCCAGCTAAATTTAATTGCTTCCAGAAAATTCTACTTCCTCCAACTATCACACTGGGATTAGGGCTTCATCATACAGAATTGGTGGAGGAGACAAGCACTCAGTTCTAATCTAGGAGGGAGACCTGTTGTGGTGACAAAATCTTGACTGTCATTGTCAGTGAGATTTTGCCTGACCAATCTGTCAATCCGAAAGGGAACTTGTAGGAATTCTTTAACACAGAGATATAAAGCATGAAATAATTCACTAAATTCCCTTCATCAAAACAAATTTCACCAATTTCCTAGCATGTATTTAGCCTTTACCCTATGAGCCCTGTGAGCCTCTTGATTTTAAACCATCCCGCAAGAAGATCTTGGGTGTTTGTCAAACAATGAATTATCAGGCCAGCACCTGTTGCTATGGGCACACAGCTGTGCGTGTGCACATTCCGCGCATAGCCTCCTCGTGCAGTCCTGGTGCTGGCTTCCCCTCCTCCCCACACTACCTGTCCAGCCCCTACAGTGGGGATGTTAGCTAAACCCACATTGGATCTGGGCAGGGGAAATATTTCCTTCCAGAGCTACTCAGTGTCTCTCAGACGTTCAGCATCCATTTGCTGAGCATCATCTAGTACCAGGCTCTGTCCCGTGCATTGGAGACAGCTTTGAACAACCCCAGGAATGTCTTACCCTCACCAAGTAAAGAGTCTGTGTCACTGTAAACTGTGACACAGACACTAAACTGTGACACAGGAAACCAGAAGTGCCGAGAATGATCGCAGAAACCGAGTCATAGCACAACGCACAGCCCAACAGAGTCCTCTGAAATATTAAGCCTGTCATCTGAGAATGCCCCAGTGAAGCTAGATTCACACTTATTTTCAAGGCTCGGCAAGTGGTTCAGCTTCTTCTGTCTTCCACCCCTGTCCTGCTCATCTAGGGCTGCACCATGCTGGAGAAATACAGATAGGAACTCTGACTTCATGCCTTTTATTACAGGAACAAAGTAAGTACTGGAGTGGAACACTGTTTAAAACTGAAGCTGTGTTCACGGAAAGCTATGCTTTAGGAACAGAAGGGACCACTGGTGGAGGTGGGATCTGCGTGAGCAGTGAGGCTATCACACGCAATTACGAAGTCCTTGAGAATCTTGCCTCACTAATGAAAGCTACAAAGAGGGATCTCAGTTCACCTTCAATGCAAGATGATGTCATCCTCCTAATCAAGTTTGTGCAGAATAGTTCAGTTTCACTTTGGGAGAGCTCTAGGAGCTTGGAGAAGTTGGCCAAGGAGGCGTGTGTGTAGGGTGTGACAGGAAGCAGGTTCCATCCTGGAACCCATTTTTGGTGTAAGTCCTTGGGTCATGAGTTCCCTTGGAACTCCATTTGTAATTAGAGGAAAAGGAAGGTCTGAATCGGTCCGTGTCTGGGTCACTTTCTCATTGCTGGACACAGCACTTGGTGCTCACAGCTGAAAGGAGAAGAGATTTATTTTGGGCTCATGGTTTCAGAAGTTTCAGCACCCAGGCAGCTGGCTCCAAGGCACAAAGTGCTTGGAGGAAGGGCACTGGGGGAGAAGAACTGCTCCTGTCCTGGTGGCCAGAGGCAGAGAGAAGGGAGGAGTCGGGAAGGAGACACGTGCTTCCAGGCCACTCCCCCAGAGACCCGCCTCTTCCCACGAGGCCCCAACCTACCACCACTCTCAGCTCTAAAGGGCTCTGTGATCCAGTCACCTTCCCAAACCTCTGTCTTGGCGCGCGCGAGAGTTTTGCAGCTCCTTCCTTATCTAAATCATAGCAGTCAGCTTCTTCCTTGACTTTGCTAATTGAGGCATTTCATTAAATGAGTCTCAGGGCTGGGGAAACAGCACAGTGGTCTAAGTACCTGCCTGGCAAGTGCAAGGACCTGAGTTTGAACCTGGTACCACATGCCATGCCGGTCCCAGGAGCTAGGCATGGTGGGGTACACCTGTAATCCCAGTGCTGAGGAGAGGCTGAGACAAGAGGATCACTATGAATCTGAGCTGCCTAGCAAGACCCTATACTAAATAAATAAACAAATAAAATATTAAAACACAATTAAAAATATTAAATGAGTCTTACCCCAGTTCCAGTATTAAGCTCATACAGTATCCTTAAGACCTGGTGGCATCACATCTTCTAGATTTTATTAGCATGAGTCCAGGCCACTTGTACTCATGACCATTCATGATTCCATGATGCTCAAAAACATAAAGTCATGGCTCTTTATGGATTCATTTGAGGCTCCCAAAGCCTGGTCTTAATTTTCATTTTAGTTTTGCTCTCTCTCACATGGATTGGGGACAGAGCAGACAGAGATGTCTTATTTTCTCCTTGGGAATAATGGCTTTGTTCCCAACTCCGTGCCACGACACAGGCCGTGCTGCCCCATGCCGCAAGCTCCTCGTGCACCGAGGCTCCTGTTGCGCATCACTTGGGGTCTTTCCCATGCTTTGTTCCTTTGACTTTCAACCTCACTGCAGACTCCACATGAGCCCTGATGAAATGCCTGCCCTGACCTACAATAGGCCACGCAGGTAAAAGAGCCAGAGATCATGGCAAAGCCAGACCCACCTTGCGCTGATTAGATTTCTGACCTTGAGAAAGCACTTTAATAATCAGAACTTCTATTTCTTCCTCCTTAACAGGAGCACGATGATCCTGGTTGCATTCCTGTGTGTGCCAGGTAAGAAATCCAAGGCTTTTAGCACGGTGCCCAAGTTACCAGTGCTGACACTGCCTGTGGACATCCATACATCTCACAGAAAACATGACCACCACCCCAGGATGAGGTACTTTACTAAAAATAATATCCAGAATAAATATGTTATTATTAACCTATTAATTTTGACTTGTAAAGAGGAGAAAAGTACTAGTACAGGAAATAGTGGGTGTATAAGGTGACAAAATCCTGGACAAAGATGGGGCTCAGAGCAGAGAGAAGGCGGAAGCGCTCGGGGCATCTGACACCAGAGGAGTGGACATAAAGCTGGGCTCGGGCGGAGCAGGAGGGGACCCCGCTCTTCTTCCAGCTGGAGCCAGCACAAATGTCACCTTGCAGGCAGACTGGGGAGCACAGCTGCAGTGCTTTGAAGGGGTTTCCAAATGTTCTCACCTGCTGTGAGGTGGGGCGAGGCAGCGAGCAGCGAGCACATCAAAATCCGTGGCTGTCTGCCGCTCCAGGCAGCAGGAGTCTCTGTCTCGCCGGCCGAGTTTTGATCATCGGAAGGCAAGAACTCTGCCATTTTGCGAGCTCAGGGAATGAGACTGGGAAGCAAGCGGGGTCCGCGAAAGCAAAAGATCAAGGCTGTGCTCTGGAGGGGCTGCCTGGGGCAAAACCGGGAAACGGTCGGCTTCCGTCCTCCTCCTCCCCCCGTAGAGGACACGTCAGAGTGGACCTGAGGCGGACACCATCTGCCGCGGCTCCGGGAAGCTGCAGTGTCCCTTGCTCTGGAGTGCTGCCACCAGAAATGGTGCGCTCCAGGACCCCGGTGTCGATGCAATAGGACTCGCTGAATCAGTGTGCTCGTTAGCACCAGCTGGGCACCATCATGAGTTCTAAGTTTTTACTGTGACGTATTAACTGTGTGCTCTGGCATCAGGAAGAATTAAAAAAAAAAGAACCCCATACACATAAAGGCAGAAAACCACAGACAGGCAAAAATAATGGAACTAGGAAAGGCATCAGGGTCTCTCTAAATGACGTCCTGGATTTAAACCATGTCTTTTGGCTGAAAAAGAAAAAAGCAGTCACGTATATAATTTTTACTATAAGGGACAAAAATGTGTATTGTATCATTATTATTATTGTTTTTTATTTGTTTGTGTGTGTGTGGCCAGCTCAGCCCACCAGGGGTCGGGGCTGGCTGGCATGTGGTGCTGGG